>JAAGKR010003109.1:70000-79975 GCA_011419295.1 Clarias macrocephalus
AGTAATATCGGCACTAAACCTTCTCAAAATAGCTTTTTTGACTAAAATTATTTGGAAAGATAGTCCACATGCAAAAAAATTATAATTTTAAAAAATCTGCAACCGTGCTCAGCCTTGCACAGCCTAATGAGATCAACTGGCTGGATCTTTCCCAGAACAATACCTTCTTCCTTTTAAACTTTGAACTACAACTGTGTCCCCTTTTGGTGCATAAATTAAGAGATGTGTGAGCTATGGCGCATTATTATCCAAAACAAATATTATTGTTGAATACGTTTTTCATTGGTTAAATTCTTAACATCAGTTAATCAATTAATGATTAATCATTAACATCCGTAAGGTGAACTGTTGTAGATACACCAGCTAGTACATCAGCATGACCTCCAAGAGTAAACATAACAAAGGAAAGAAATATTTGAGTAAATAAATTGTGCAGGTTGCTTTAACAATGCATTTTATTCAATCAAGTTTGGGTCTCATTCATTCATCATTATTATTATTATTATTATTATTATTATTATTATTATTATTATATTATGTGAGTTTAATGTTTAAACTTTTACCCCCATCTTCTTTAGCCTTCCACCATTCCTGCTCATGTTGACAAATCTCCAGGATGTATAGAGGATAAACCGACTGACAGGAAACCCATACAAACACAAACAACTGTTCCAGATCAGAAATCAGTTTTCCTTATTTGTTTCTGCAGACATTTAATCCACTTGTGTTAAGGTCATAGCTTCAGCTCTAATCTGATCTTCCTAGTTATTTGCACAAAAATATGAGATAAGAACCAATTAGTTAGCTCACTATACGTCATTGTGTCTACACCATCAGGAACAGGAAGATGATCTTCGCTGTCCATCAAAAACAAGGGGGCGGTAAGTAAACAGTAAGGTATGAGGTATGAAAGTGTACTGTGAGCAAGAGAACGAAAAAGCTTACTGAAGGAGAATTATACCGAATCACATTTTCCAGGGGAATTCGTGGACTTCTGATTGTAAAGGATAAAAGAACAGAGTCATGAGAGTAAAAACCACATTTATTTCTCTATATAATCCCCTGCTACACTAATGCACTTCTCCCAGCGTTTCACTAGCTCCTAGGCCAGAACTATGATCAAACTGCCTGCTTCATGTCTAAAACACTGGCCTCCAAAGAACTCCTTTAACAGCCCAAACATGTAGAAACGGCTTGGAGCGATGTCAGAACTGTGAAATGGATGTGGCGATAGTTCGCAGTTGCCTTCCTGTAACGTGAATGATTGTGTGTACAGTTCCCACAGACAGATGCATCTTTTCTGCATGTTGGTGATCCATTCTCAAGGATCAGGCATTTTCACTTTTCACAGCGACAGCTGCAGTGGGCTCCGAGTCACCAGCTGGAATTCACAGATGTATGGTCTTCTTTAAAATGCTTGCACCATTCAAGTGTTTTACTGCAAGTAAGAGTCCCATCACTGTATTGTACTTTTTGAAATTTTTGAGATTTTATGCCTTCATTCACTAGAAATTCCATCACAAGTCCTGGTTTGACTTGAACTCCCTGAGTACTAATGGAAAACATTTATTTGAAAGCACAGACTGAGAGCTTTGTGAAAATGTTTTTCCATTATTACTCAGTTGTATTGTAACACTACATGTAGTAGTAAGCAACTCATACGATACACAATGTTAATTGGTGATTTATGAGGCTGGTAAGGCGTTTTCACATTAGGCAACAATTGCTCCCCCCTCCGGCCAGCGTTCACAATATTTTTGCTCTAACGTAATTACACTCTCCGATACAGCAGTGGCAGTATGCACCTACTTGGCTTGTGACCCGGCATTAACCACAAGAGAAGAAATAAAAAGGAATTGAACTTTCACACTATGCCCAATACTGTTGATATTTCTGATAAAATGTTGAGAACAAGTGCTTTCCTACTGCATCAGCTACGGCTGTATAGGTCACATGCACAATGAGATTTCAGAGGAGAATGATGGCACTGATGACGTTGCATCTTACCAGTGATCTACTTCCGTGCTCAGGTACGATTGGCTTCCATATCTGATTCGATCCATGCCCAAGTATACTGTACTGTACTGAGACCACCTCTTCATGTGGATTTGGGAACAGTTCCCAAGTGACCGGTCTGAGCAACTGGGTGAAGGAGGCTTCAGAGAGCGAGAGAAGCATTCTCTGAAGATGTGACATGGTGCAAATTACAACACTGGTTAATTTTCTCATTGTTTAATTGTTCTCTGACTTTGGTAGAAGCTTTTAATTCTATGGAAGAGAGCAACAACTAGGCTGTGGTGTTCGTTACAAGACTACATGTAACATCTGTTCAGGCTATGGAGGCTAGCAAGACAGACTAATATTATAATGTTAGACCACAAATTGTCATGCATTTACCCTCCAGATATGAATATTCAAAAGTGTTTGTACAGAATACAGCATGAGGAAGAGAGCGACACAGCATCAGAGATCCAATATATTAACCCCTTCTCTCCATTCCGTCATATAATGGTAAGTGAATTTGAACTTTCAGTATTTTAGATAAAAAAACACAAAAACAAAAGTAGAACTATAATTTTATTTACATTAAACATATTTCATTAGATTTATACCAGTGTTTTTCATGTTTGTCAGGTTAAAACTGACCTGAGAAACAGAGTGAAAGCGACGCACCTGGCTGCATGTCTCTGAATAGGGATAAATTGACCGGCACACCGGAGGCATTGCCACATGAGCAGGCGTTGGAGCTCGTCTTTGAAAAACCCAGAAGATTAAGATTAAGGCTCTGACAAACAGTGCAATCTTTGTACACCAAAGTGTTTTTCTTTTTTCCTCTTTGTCATGCTCATAAGTGTAGATGGAGGGAAGGGGCAGTAGATGGGATCTCAAATGTAAAATGTCAAATAAATAAAAGATATTTGTGTATTTGTTGTATGTAGGAGACCACTTTGGAGCTGGTCGGTAATGCCGGCCCGTTCTGCAAGACATGTACCTTTTCTTTTTTTTTAAGTAAATATGAGTGATAAGGCAAAACAAATTCATTGTATTTCTGATAAGACTCAAGTTCATATGTAGGACATAATAGAGTGGCATAATCAAAGAAAACATGAAAATAAAGGAAATGAGGAAATGATCCCTGTTCAAAAGTTTGCATATCTTTAGTTCTTAATCTCATGTATTGCCCTCTTTAGCACCGATGATGGCATGAAGTCTTTTGTAATAATTGTGCATGAGGTCCTTAATTTTCTGTCCTCACAGTGGCTCAATGATATAGAGGTCAGCTGTAGCCACTGGAGAGTCAACTTGACCTTGTGCTTTGGATCACCGTCATGTTGGACCATCCAAGAGAGTCTCATGTGCATCTTTCTTGCTGTAAAATGCTGATTATTTTCTGATAAAATGCTGCACTCATCTTGACATAAAAAATTGTGTCTAATTTCCCTGTGCCCACACAGACCCAAAACACAAGAGATCCACCACCATGCTTTACACTGGGGATGGTGTACTTTTCACCATAAACAACATATTTATCGTCGTTTCTATGACGTTTTGGTCTCATCGCTCCAACTGACTCTGTGAGGCTTGTCTAGGTGTTGTCCGGCAGGTAACTCGACCATGCAGGTCATTTGTGTTCAAGTACCTCCTTGAAACACCACCACCACAACGTTTTTTCAGAAAAGCCTGTATTTCTCTTGAAGATGTTTGTGGGATTTTCTCTGCATCCCAAACAATTCTTCTAGCAGTAGTGGCTTAGTATCAGCAGAACATCTTATTTTCCACCACTTTATCAGAGTATGAACAGTACTGACTGCCATTGTCAAGTGCTGAGAATTTTTTTAATATCCTTTTCCTGCAAGTCAGTGCATCACCTCATGAGCTGAGAACCTCCCAGACTATTTACGCACAGACACTAATTACAATTACAATGAGTCACAGGTGTGGAAACTTCCATTTAATAGCTATTTAAAATTTAATGTTTTTCTATTTAATGTGTTTATAAATGTGGCCAAACATACAAGGATACATACATTTTTGATCAAAGTTATTTGGGTGATTTCGGTTATTATTAGGTTTTAAAAAGCAGTCAAACAACTATGTGATAATTAATTTCAATAAATTGATTTCACGTGCCCACTATCCTTAAATAGAAAAAAAAAGGTTAATTCTTTTGAATTATCAGTGAAATTTTCCAAATAAATGGAATGAATGTTTAACAATTCTTTCAGCATATACAAACTTTTGAGCACAATTGAGTGTGTTTGTGTACTGTATACATTTTTTTCCTTGGATATGCAGTGCACTTTTCCCGATAAACACATCTCTGTCTGGAACAGAGATAAAAGTGGAGTCTGATGGTAAAATGCAGAACAGGTTTGCAGGCCTGCGCATCATCAGGGATAACACGCAGGATTGGATAGTGACTTCAGCCACGTGTCACAAATCAGAGCTTTATTTAATATTTGTGAGAATAACCAGGTACAACCACTTCTCGTTAAACAGTGATATAAAAAAAATACTGCTAAATAATAATTGGTGGCGAACGGAGCTATAGACATTAGAAGAAGCTTTGAGCTTTAGGATTTTAACTCAGCAGTTCAATGGCTCACTCCTTCCAAGTGACCTGACCACAGCTTCCAACAGGGAATAGTAAAGGCCGTCTTCTTCGCTGGTGCACGCTCTGGAGTCTTTATAAACAGCGTTTTGTGAGGATTTATGCTTTAAGTACGCTCTACAGGGAAAGTAAATTCGTTTCTGATTTTCATTACGGTAACTAGATTAGAGCCGGTGCAGGCCTGGCTCCAGCTTCCTGTGTGGCAGAATTCCCACTATGTTCATTCATAGGACGGCACGGCCAATTAGCCTTTCCTCTTCTAGCGAACGCACTCTGGAGCATTACACACTGAGAAAGTTTTGAAAAAATAAATGAACCTTTACGGAAACGTTACACGAACCTAATCATTCTTTCCTTTTCGCTGTGCTCTTTAGTCGGTTAGGATGTTTCTGGCCCGTTTACCGTTCCGTCTGAGCGGGGATTAATCTCCTTCAGAACATTACAAGTGCAACTTTCCTACATTTCAAGGTAATAAATATTGCATTTATACAGTATAAAGTTGTATTACAGTCCTGGCTGGGCTATTGTGTGTATGCCTTTAAGACAGGACCTATAAATTCTCAAGCTGCATGGTTAAATCGTTCGTGTTTGTGTACTGCCCAGAAATTACTCATGCAACAAATATATGAAAGAGAAATTAATATGAAGGGTTTGTACATTCTGGTTAATTATGTTTCTGGTGAAACTGGTTTGCAGAACAAGAGCTTTCTGAAGAAGCTTTCACAGTACACTGAGTGTAATCAGAGGCTCATCTTCGTCTCTTGGTGGACGTAAGCCGTGTTTAGATTAGGAGGACTCCTGGGATGGGAACTGTCTCTGGAAGAGAGTACAGTGTGTGCTGTGTGCGTGTGTATGTGTGTGCGTGAGCCCAGAATAAGTAGAAAACTCTGTGACAGGATGTGATACTGATTCTGTCCAGAGCAGAGCTGAGAAAAGATCACTCTCTTTCCAATTCTCTCTCTCAGACACACACACACACACATACACACCTTAGTAAAAGGACAGATCACTCTTGCTTAAACCAAACATTGACAAATACTTCTACTGTCTTAGAATAAAGTGTGTGTATAATGAAGCTGCTGTAGCACTGACACTCCTCTGGGATGCCAGCATCATGCAGATCATATCCTCAAGATATCCAAGTGATGTATCCATCTTTCCCGACTCCTCCTTGCACCACTCATGTCTAGACCACACATGGCCTTTCCACAAATGAAATCTGTGCTCGTGTCTCATAAAAGCCACAAACTAAGCAGCACTGACACTACTTTTTCCTAACCCCGTCCTCCCAACTGGCTCAGACCTCCATGCTGACAACTTGTTCCGTACAGCTAGCTTTATCCATGCTGTCCAGCCATGACATCACCGCAACTAAAACCAGAGCTCTGTTCCAGCTCAATACACCATTACCACTACAGCAGCGCCGCACAATCCTCCGTTTGTTAGCTGTTATTCAAATACTGGCCTTTGCAGTAGTGGAACAATCTTAAAATGAGTTGAATGGTTAAAGGCCACTGATGAACCACATGATTCAAATACAACACTTGTATGTGATACAGCAACTAATGACCATTTTGACCATGTCTTGCTCTTACACCAGTCCAACTCTCCAGCTGACAAGATGTACAATAGTAACAATGATATCTTGGCAGCTGGTGGATCGCTGACTAGCCAAGCTAAGTCTTTCAGGAGTCCTCCAGCATTGTCACTCTTCATGAATTCTATGGTGGATTTCTCATTAATATGACATTGGTGCCTGAGGGAAGGAATCTCTTACTCTCTTTTTATTTTTAAGAGCCAACAGGGCAACCTGAACATGATTCCTTATGCTTAAGTTTTTCCTGCTGTCCTCCCTATAAGCTGCATTCAAAAACCTTTTCTATTTTCCAACCTCCTTCTCGCTTCATTGGAGCAGTGACACAAATTCATCTGTTTAAAGCCGGAAATAAGATGAATTTAACTTTTAAAAGTTGTATGGTTAGTGTTTTATTTATTTTTTTAAGGATAATTCTTTGTCACCCTGTATTTAGTAATTTAAAATATAAACCGAAACTCCAAGCACTGCTTAAAAAATCTTTAATCATCGTGTTATTTCTTGTTTTACATTTCACTATGTGTGCTGCCATCTTGAAGTGACCTCATGGCCCCGCAATTTTCCAGGTAGGAATTACAAGTTGGAAAGCTATTCGAACAGATTTTTAGAAGCAGTACTGTTGAATTCCGGGGTGTTCGTGCTGCCTGGGTGCTGGTCATTTGTAAGTTGTAATTATGTCATTTCTCACTTCAGTTGTGAGGGGTGCGGGGTTGTAACGCAAGTGTTTGAGAGCAGGTAAAGCTCAAACAGCTACATTAAGCACACTTTTACAGTTACAGGCTGAGTGGCTACTGCTTCCACATTCAAGTTTAGCACCCCTAGCGGAAAACTAAATCCAACAACGTTGATGCAGCAAGGATGCTGGATATAACATTGTAAGTGGGAATCGAACCCTCGACCATGGAGGTGCAATGCCACTGTGCTAACCACTTTGCCATACCGCCTAATAAATGATTTATATTTCAAATATTACTTGAACATCCACTAGGGGCACTAAACTAGGCAGTGGTGCATCTCAACAACCAGCTTGCTAAAGTTAGTTATATGTCTGATAGCTCTGATCACTGCTGGTGATCACTTTCTCAAAAATAATGATTAGTATGATCAGCGTTAAACATCTTAACCAAGTGCTAAGTTTGTATACTAACTGATTTAAAGTCAATACTGATTTTGCATGAATAAACTGTCAGCCGGAGAAATTGATGTCACTTTCTAAACAGCAACCGGGGAAGGAACAGGTAATTGGCACTTCAAGTTATGCATTTTATTAATTGCGTTGAGGGAATTACAATTTGCAGCCTCGCCTTGAACACGGCGTTAGTCCTCCCTGTGACGTCAGGGAGGCACTCAAGCCCAACTTCTAACAGGAATAACAAGAAATGAACACCAGTCTAGAAAGCAGTACCAGGATTTCTGAGCACAACAGAAATATTCAAGGTGAAACAAATATAAGATGTTTCGTGGTGGATTTCTCACTTAATTACAAGTTTGACTGCTCTGTATGGCGAATAAACAGTCTATACATACACATAAATGTTTCATGTCATTAGAAAATTATACACAAGAAGGTTTGGTGAAGCTTGTTTAATTTTGAGAGGGCTGGGACAGGAGGAAGAAACTAGCTTCTATGCTATGCCACAGCTATTCTTGTCAAACGCCCAAAAAAGAAACAGCTCTCCTTAAGAAAACTCCCAACTTAAGTATTTTATCGTTTTATATATGTATATATAAGCTCGAACATGTCGGATATAGATAAAAAAATAATAATAAAAAAGGTAAGAGGGAAAAGACAAAAAACAAAGGAGTGAAAGCCTAGTTTGTGTGAAAGTTGAGTAAAGCTCGAGTGTGAGCAGGAATGCGCTGAGGGTGGATCAGGACTTCACTGCTTAACCTTTAAACACACTCATACATGTACATACTGTATCTACATATACTGTATATATCGGCTGGCTTTTCGCTCAATACTAATACAGCGCAGCGACGTTCAACAAGTGTTTGTTTCTCAAAACTCTTTGCTACACCACACACACACACACACACACACACACACACAATTTGGAAACACAGTAGCCTCCAGCTCGCGCCATGTCCCGCAGTGAGAAGGAGCAACGTTGTGTCAGTGAAGGAGGAAATGCATTAGTGTGTGCGTGTGTGAAGTTGTGGTGCTAACCTGGTGCAGCGCTGTGAGCCCGTCCACGTTTGCGTGGTTGATGTCCGCTCCCTGTCTCAGCAGCTCGGCCACCTCGTCCCGGTCCCCGGCCGAGCAGGCGGCCATAAACACTGCGCCCTGAGCGAAGCGCACTTTGGCCGACTTCAGAGCCCGACTGCGCGCCTCCGCGCCGGTCATGTCCGTCTCCGAGCCCTGCCACCGCCGCAGCTGATCCTGCCGCCGCTGCTTCGCAGCTTCGGACCTGGAACGGTCAGTGGCCGCCATCTTCCTCCGTCTCTCCCGGCAAATTCAATTTATTCAGCGCTCAGTGGGCGGGAGAGAGGGAGAGAGAGAGGAGAGATGTGGACGGCTCCGAGAACGGGACACAAGTCTCTCTCTCACTCTCTGACACACATACACTCGAACTAACACACACCAAAGGCCCTGAATCTACCCAAGACATGAGTGTTCCCCCTTCCGGAGACGTGAACGCACTACAAACGCTGTCTACAGTACACCATACAAGTCACTTGTTACTGTCCTGCATGTGTTTATACAGCTATCTAATCAGCCAGTCACGTGACGGAATGAGTTTACAGGTCAAGAGTCAAGATTTACTGTATTCTTAAAAAAAAAAAAAAAAAAAAGGTGTGATCTCCATGACTTTAACTATGGCAAGATTATTTGTGCCTGGGGATTTGTTGTTGGAGGCCCAGGTGGACTGGACTCCATATTAACTTAAAGACATCAACTGTTGTATTGAACTTCCAGTCTCCTAGCACACAGTATAACTGCAGATCAATTCCTGCTATCCGTTATCACCCAAATGAGGATGGGTTCCCTGGTGACTCTGGTTCCTCTCAAGGTTTCTTCCTATTGTCATCTCAGGGAGCTTTCCCTTGCCGTTGTCGCTGTCGCCCTTGGCTTGCTCATCAATCTTATCGTTTTGATTCATACACGTTCACGTTTCATACAAACTTCCATAATTTCTTTTTATTGTATAAAGCTGATTTACGACAATGACTTTTTAAAAAAGCGCTATACAAATAAAATTTAATTGAATTGAATTTGTTCAAGCATTTAAGAAACTTTTGAGTTCCTGGGTTACCACTACTTCACTACTTCACTACTTCTAACAAATGTTAGGTAAATAAAATGTAAACAAATACAACAACAAATTATTTAACTAAGCTTACACATACTATTCTATTGACCCTTTAGGAAACATGTAATACACAACATAATATTATTATTATTTTTTTTTTGTGAAACATGCAAACATTTAAACAACAATCATAGCATAATATAAATTACTGCTCTTCTCTTGTAATGAGCACTATAGTAATTAAATCAAATATCAAATAACTCAGACTCGAGTGATAAGTAGTAATTAATAAAGTCCTTTGTATAAGCAAAGAGCGGTATTATCATTGCATCAATGTCCCTGAGATGACCAACAGCGCGATGTGACCAACAGACTGATGCGCTTCCCTGTTTCACATGTTACTGACTGCGGTCTCTTGACTTAAATGCAGGCTTTTTGTCACAGATGGTGCTTGTATGTTGAGTCTGTACCTTTGCTCCATTAGTGGAGTAATGCATACTGTGACATCATACTTT
>JAAGKR010003110.1:1592-14092 GCA_011419295.1 Clarias macrocephalus
CCCCCCCCCCCCCCCCCCCCCCCCACGCTCATCATCTCTTTCACTTTCCCTCATTGAGATTCTCTCTCTCTCTCTCTCTCTCTGTGCCCGGTGCTCCATCCGTTCATGTTGATCCGGCTCCGCCCCGAGGGCAGACGACCCCCTGACCCCTGAGACGATAATCCCAGATTAATCCGCATCTCCGGGCGGCTGTTGCTTCTGCCCCGTGACCTCTGACCCCTGTCAGATCACGCATGACGTGCTTGCTCACCCGGGGTTTTGTTCATGTAGACTGGCTCATCATATCCTGATTCCTCTTTCTCGAATCAAAGACTGAGCAGTTCATCGGAGTCTCCATTAATCCCTCGTACGCGAACACAATCCCACACGTTTCCTCTCGGACAAACATTTATCCATAAACGCGTCAACGGACGACTAGGGGCGAGAGTTATTTCTGCGCGACTCTGATGCCGCACGAGTTCACGCCAAAGCGCGTTCGCGTCCTTAAACGTCCCCAGGAAGCAATCGGCGGCGTTGTTTCGCAGGAAGACGACAATACATCACGGCTAACAAGCGCACAATACCCTGTGTAAATAAACACAAGATATGCGACGTACGGCAGGAACAGGAACGGGTTGGCGGGGGAGGGGAGGAAGGGAGACAGAGAGACACGGAGATGAACTTTCGGAGGTCATCCTGGTGTACGAAACTTCACTTCCTCCTGCGACATGCCGTGGCAGCGTCCCAAAGTCTGAGCTCTCGTTTCATTGCAGCATTTCTGTTTCCAGCAATAATCTCTCCTTCAGCACTGCACTCTTTCCTGCTCCTTGGTGAATACTTCAACTGATTTACAGCTTTAAAGAAGCAGGAAGGAGACCTCCAGTGACCCGAGAGTGAGGAAAGCTCCCCGTGTCCCCCCCAGCCAGCCCGAGCCTTCAGGAATTCTGGGTTATCGCTGCTGCAGCCCTGAGGGTCGCGACACGGCCGAAATCTGGCGAAAGATTGTTCTGGCGCTTCCTGTTTGGTAGCCATTGTCCGCTCGAGCGAGCTCTTTCCCATGAAATCCCAACCTCGGCTTCTCCTCTCATCCCCGTGGGCAGCAGGCTTTTGTGTCCACAGCATTCTTTCCCGCCGCCTTAGCGCCGATCGGATGAAACGCTCCGTTAGCGTATCAGGGAAGAACCAGATGCCATCTTTAAGAGGACCCAGGATCGATCCAGATTCTCAGAAAGGAAGTGAGATAACTGGTGTTTTTGTTGTTGTTGTTATTTTGTTTTTAGTTTTTTTTTCTTCCCACGCTCGTGTCAACAGGGTCAGCCGTCTGATCATTTTTTAGTCGCTTCCAGGAGCCAGTCATCTGTAAGGAAGGCGATTAGCCGCTAACAAACGGACTCCCTCATCATCACCACCACGCTCCCACGGGAAAGGAACGCGTGCCTGGTGTTAACCCTTCATCTACGAGCGCTTTCCCGAACGGTTAACTCCATCTGAACTGTGAGAACTGCTACACCTCTAAAAACGGGAACAAGGATTTTGAAAATGTCCCAGGTTGCAGATCAGGACCTGGAGGCAGAGTCCGGGTTTTTTTTTCCTCCTGGGCAAATATCACGTGTGGTTGAAAATCTATCTGTGCCCGGCTTTTGGCGAACAGTTCCTGGATATCGATATCCTCTGTCCAATATTAACTGACCCTCTGGAAGCCCCGCCTCCCTGTATCATCAGAAGTTAATAAAGTCTCGCCTCGATTTTCCAAAATAAAATTCCATCAGTCTCAAGAGCATGATGTTAAAACTGAAGTGCCCATATAAGCAGGGTTTTACAGACTGCTGTCTCTCTCTCTCTCTCTGTCTCTGGTTGCTGCTGTGAAACGACTGTGACACGACCTTAAACAAGTGATTTGAACCCTCTCAAGCCACGGATGTGATCAAACGAACCTTTGTGCGGCCTTTAACCTTTACAAAACACGACCTGTGGCATAAGAAGCGACAGAAGCCAGGGTGTGCTCGAGGTTTTATCTCTAATCCCACTTAGGAGGTGTTAGCTTTAAAGAGCTTCCCATTATTCTCCAAAACGAGGAAATGAAGACCACAACACCCTCGAGCGACAGGTGGAGAGAAACCGAGACAAGAAAACCGGCACAAGACACACCTGGGTCTCAACTTTCAGCTGAATCATGCAAACGATCCCTGTAAATGGTTTAAGCATCTTTGGCCAGTGGGAAGAAGAGAAGCGAAGCGAAGCGAGAGAAGAGAAGAGAAGAGAAGAGAAGAGGAGATTTCACAATTCTTTCAAAGTGAAATTAGATTTTTTTTTTATTTTAGATTTAGATAAATAAGCAGCATATATATATATATATATACACCTACACACACATATATGTACATATATATGTATACATACATATACATACATACATACAAACCCATGCACAAGCACAAATACATACATACATACACCCACATGCACATCCATATAATAAAAGTTTTACATTTTCACATGAGTACGCCGAGTTAAATAAGATGAAAAAGGATATAGAGGATAAAACCGTCAATAAATAAATAATTAGTCACAAGATAGAATCTATGATGGTTTGGTTTCGTTATGGTACATAACATAAACACACCCATAAGACAGGAAATGATTAATAAATAAATAAAATAGGTAAATAAATAAGTAAGAGAAAAGAAGAGAAGAGAAGAGGATAGAAGAGAAGAGAAGAGAAAAGAGGAGAGAAGAGAGGAGAAGAGAAGAGAAGAAGAGAGGAGAAGAGGAGAAAAGAGGAGAGGACAGAAAAGAAGAGAAGAGAAGAGAGGAGAAGAGAAGAGGAGAGGAGAGAAGAAGAGAAGAGAAGAGAAGAGAAGAGGAGAGAAGAGAAGAGGAGAGAAGAGAAGAGAGGAGAAGAGGAGAGAAGAGAAGAGAAGGGGTACAGACACAGCAGACGTGATAAGCGCGATGGAATCCCGGGTCACCGAGCCGATTTAGCGGCCTGATGTCTGTGCTTTCTAATCTCTTGCCATCGTGACCACAGCAAAGACCAGCGGCAGAGTGAGAACCAGAACAGTCACCAGTCCGGGAACAAAAGCCTGTTTATTTCTGTTTCCGATCTCACACAGAGTGTCCTTAATGACTCGGACTCACTGAGGAGGAGAAAAGGTCTCCGGACGGCATCATGACGAATTGCTCAGTGTGTTCAGGCAAATTACTACAGCAAAAGGACATGTGTATTACTTTTGCTGCTGACGCGAAGCAGCAGCACCCTTTGATACATAGTCAAAAGTCAAAAGAGGCGGAGTCAGACCTGATCCAGCTCATCCTATCTGGAGGGATTTGAACCGAGTCAGTGTGTTTGTTGTCAGTGTGTTTGTTGGACAGCCCGTCCTGGGTGAGGGTTAGGACGTGGCAAGCAAGCAAGCACGCGGCCACGCGGACGCTTTTCCTTTGTAGGCCAAATGTCATAAAAGCGGCAGCAAACCTATAAATATCGCTACCTCTGGATCCTCATCCTGCGCACAACTTTTACTTCACTAAGCTAAAACATTAACCCCAGGGGACTTTACATACACACACCTGGCCTGCATTAATACTCGACAAGCAACGCGCGTGTTTGTGCACGTGTGTTCGATGACGTCGTGCCGTGGTGCTTTCGAGCCTCGGGTTCGAATCTCACCTCTGAAGAGGTCGCGAGGGTTCCGTTTCTGCCACGATGTCACCGTTCCTGTGTTCAATCTGTTATTTGTTACACGATCGTAAGAAACAGGAGCGTTTAATCTTTAAACGGGGCCTCAAATCGGGGCAATTCATCGTACAGCCGAATCGACGTACAGCCGAAAAGGACCGTATTTATTGCGGCCCGTGAACCTGAGCGTCCTTCAGACTGATTGCTCAGCAGGGAGATGCGAGGCGGCTCTCTGCCCTGGTCACTGCTGAATCAATAACAACAACAAAAAAAAAAACATCCCACTGGCCTTAGTCCGGGCATTACCTCTCTGTTCAGGCTCCATAAACACACTCCGGAGATTGATCGCTGGAGACCGAGCACTTTAAAGTGATTCCCCTAAGTGGGTCAGTTTTTAATGATGATCAACAGCAAGTTCTACATCCCCAATGCAAATCACCTTCGAGAACCAGGTCAAACACATCGTACTATTATTTTCTGCAACGAGGTGACGGTTTACACACACACACACACACACACACACACACACACACACACACACACACACACACGCGCACACCGCACAAAGCAGTCGTCATGTCCATTCCCGTGCAGATGAAATCACCGGAGGATCAGCAGGTCTTAGTCTTGTCGAGCGAACCGAAAAACTGTTTCCATCAGATTTCATCTCGTCCGTCTCCGCGTCACTTCTGAGACATTTTCCGTCTCATCCATGGACCAAAAATGCTCCGACAACCTGGACGTCTTTGGTGGTCTTCTTTCCGTCCCCTGGCACCACAAGCCGCTATTATTAGCCACGTAGCCACGTCTATCACAGAGTTATCTTTGTGCTATCGCAGGCAGCGTGATTGGACGCCCGAGACGCGCATCCTTCACTCTCACTCACTTAACAAGAGCGTCTGAGACAGATAATGAGGCTCCAGCAGTGAAACGAAGGCCCCAGATAACAGGATGTTACCCAGAGTGGAATGGAATGGAGGCTGGGGACAAATCCATCGCCCAGGACGCTTTCTGAGGGCAAGGACAGAGACAGGAGAACGGTTCTAACAAAGGCTTCCTTTGTTGTGAGTAATGAGGGAAAAAAAAGAACAACCCAACAACAACGACAACAACACTGTCCTCTATTTAAAAGTTGAAGGACAAACTGAGACAAAATGCCTTCGCTGTCCAATAAAAAAATCACTTGGAGCGAGTTCATTGATCAGAAACACACAAACGCAGTGGGTCACACAAATCCCAGAGGCGTTTGGCGATGGCAGGAACCAGAAAACACTCAACCGCTCAATTCCCGTTGCCCCTGCGCACACACACAACGAGCCCGAAGCACCGAACACACGCAGCGCAGTTTCAAAGAAACAAAGTCGAGTTCGTGAAAAATCTTTACAAATAAATACAGTTAATTTATTTATACTTTGCTTATTACAAAAAAATCAATGTAAGCATTTCTAATAACATTTTACTAACATTTTTAGCAACAAAAAAAAAATCATTTTGTAGGTAGAAAATTTTGATTCTCAACTTTTGATTCTCAAAGAACTTTTGGTTTTAAAAAGTAGCAAAATGTTATTATTATTATTATTATTATTATTATTATGTTATTGTATTATATACAAAATTGCGATTGCATTTGTAATTTTTTTATTTTATCTTACAATTTTTGAAACTTTTAACTAGGAATAATCTTAATAATCATTAACAACATTTTGAATGTTGTAAACCCATTTTAAGACATTATAGATGCTTAGATTCAAGAATATTTCCCTTATTATATTATATATTAATATTTCACCCCCCCCTCCCCCCCTCCCCCCACGTGCGGGACTTGTATTTAAAACTGAGACGCAGCCCGGCGCTCCTGACTCCGCTGGTCTTTATCTCCGCTACTCTGGGAATGCACTGAGCACCCTGTGGATTATTAGGACATATTTCTCTTCCTACGTTTCCTCCCAAATGCACTTACGAGTTCACCAGCCAGGGCATAGGTGAGGCCGGGGAAGCTCCATCCGTCTTTCGGTATATCTCCCCAGATTAGCGCCGTCCCATAACTCCACAGCTTTCTCCTCCTTTCTGGTTTAAGGTTAAGTCCACTGCCTCCTCCCGTCTCTGAGGCTTTCATCATCCAAATCCTCCACCGTACCTCCAGGACTACACGCCTCAATCGGACCTCGTCTTTAAGGTGCTACACTAAATAAAGGGTTCTTTAAGGGTTCTTTGTGCAGCACAGAGTCCTTTTTTTCATCCTTTCATTTATTTTCATCCTTTCACATCTCATTGTCACGGGTTACCGAGATAAACACATATACTGCATACACTCAGGTTCTTAAAGAACCAACAGCACAATCCAGTCTGAGAGTTTACGTGATGTATAAATGTAAATCAGCTGGAGCTGCAAGTTTTCTTTCGATTCCTACTACCGAAGGGATTTTATAAAACGATAATAATAATTTCTCTTCCATAAAACATTTCAAACCATCTTAAAAAATTCTCACATCCTCCTTTATTTTTATTTATCTCCAACAAGAACTTCAACCATACTTTCAAAAAAAGGTTCCCCTGGTCAAAGCCTACAAAAGTTATTTCTGTCTTCTACAAAAATGAATCCAAATTAGGATCAGGCCACGAGTGGTCCTTTAGTTTGTGCCCCAAGTGGGAACATTCTAACTAGAACCTTACAAAAGAAGTCCAGGGTGATTTCCCTTGAAATATTCTATATGATCCCTAAAAGGTTCCAGAACATCTTTAGAAGTTTGTACCCCTGGTGAGAACAAGTAAGAACTTGGTGTCGAATGATGGTGTCTCTTTCATAAAAGTTTCCAGTTTTATGGAAGTTTTTAGAAAAGCCCTAAACCAGACGGGTCAAACTGGATCCAGAAAGGACCGGTCTTGGCTCGGGTTTTCATTCCAACCGAGCCGAAGCCACGCCTGATTCCTCCTGTTTAATTAGTTGTTCTTGGCGTTCAACAGCCACTATCAGGTGTGACTTCTGCTCGGTTGGAACGAAAGCCTGCACCCACTTCGGCCCGTTCTGGCTCCAGGTTGACGCCCCTGCCCTAAATATGAATCATAAGCGGTCGTTCCCTCAGCAGGGACTCTAGACGACTCTTTGTAGAACCTTACACCAGATGCTTTTTTTCTCGTTCACACAAAGTTACTAGAAACTCTCCCAAGAACCCTGGAGAAACCTTGTGGACTAAACCTGACTCTCAACACTCCACCTAACACTAGACCCATAACCACACACAGCCCATGTTCTATTTTCCTAATCCCAAAAGCTTTGCCGCATTTTCAGCAAGTCTGTGATGTTATATGGGATCGAGTCTCTGTGTTCAACTTGAGGGTCCAAATTTGGCCACCTTCTTGCCGTGCCCCTTGATCGCCTATCGAGCGCTTTCCTCTGCTGTCTGCGCAGACTGACATCAATCCTCTGATCCGAGGGGTGAAGCTCTGGGACACGAGCAGGCCGTAGCTTTATATGGCACCATATACACGTGTCCTGCACACACTCAGGCTTGGAGGAAGGGTGATTTTTTTTCCCCACATGTATGGTTCAAACAGCCAGAATGTACACACTGGTTTCGACTCACATTACAGTTGCATATTCCACACAAATTATTCCTACATTTTTAAGGGTCAATGTTTCAGCCTATAAGTGAAGTGCCAACAAAACCTTCTCCAACAAGTTGCAATTTCAGAATGTTTAAACAAAGAGCAAGACTGAATAAAGTGAGTTTCTCATCCATCATACACAGTTTGAAGAACGTCATGGCTTGCCTTCAGGTTCCTGCCCTCAGGTTCCCGTCTAAGACGTAGCTGGTGAAAGATAAACAACGAAGACCGAGCTACAGATTTACAGCCATCAGATCAGAACCATCATTTTCTCCTGCCCCAGACTACCTTGATTAAAAATCTCCGTCCTGAGAAGCCGCCAGAGCTCGTTTCAGGGGTGTTTGATTGGCGTACACGTCATCCAGTCGTGCTTGACTGACACGACTGACATCCTAAACTGTGACCTCGTGGTTGACCTCTGAACCAAAGCTGTCAGTCCCTTTGGGCGAAGACACGTGAGGAGGAACCGTAAAAAGAAGTCGCCGTTTAAAGACGTGTAAAAACTTTCTTTTTTTTACGAGCAACACTTTCAACTTAGTGGAAAATATAATGACAAATGCTTTATACAATCATTCATAGCCTGGGGTCATTTTTTTCGCTAATCAACTGCCAATGTTTTTGAGAGGTGCGGGGAAACCAGAGAGTCAGGAGGAAACGCGTATCAAGAGTAGAGTTTCTGCTTTGTTTTTTTTCACCCGCCAGAAATGCACCACCCTCCCCTCCTCCCACGTACACCTGAACACACACGTCTACTTCAAACTAAAAGCTGACAAGCGCCGAGAATTATGTGTAAATTCATCCAAGACACAATTAAGCGGCACAGAAACGAGCCCGGATTCTTGTAAACCCCCATTAGGTTGCAGCAGCGGGGAAAAAACCCATGCCAAGATCTCCCCATCAAGGTCTCCGGTCACGCTTCGGGAAAGATCAGGTTAAGAGGAGCCTCTTTCTTTCTCACACTCTTTTGTGACTTTCCAGGTTTTGAGAATGAGGCATAAAATGGGCGGAACAGCGTCCATTGAGAGCGTCCACTTGTTCGCCGGAACAGATTAATGGACTTCGCGCCCGATGCCAAGCGCACACAAAGCCCCCACGCCGCAGACTTAGCAATTAATATGCCCTGTTATTGTTGGCCCTGTTCAGGCGTCCAAATACCAAGAGGCTCATAAACGGCTGGAGATATACAGTCGGTCCAGTAAAACGCTGCAGATAAAGCAGCTTCGGAATGAAGGGGAATGAAGGGGAATGAAGGGGAATGAAGGGAAATGCCCCACCCCCCCAATGGCATTTCCTACACGATTGTGCTCACAATTTGAGAAATGTGAAATGATTAGCGGACAGGCTCTGGGGACGGACGTGAGGCCATGACCGATGACCAGTCACAAAAATTCACATGATTCGCAAGATTGTTAAAGTTCTGCTTCCAAAATAAACGCTGTTTGTTAAAGCAGAACAAGACATGGGTCGTAACCCTCAGCCGTCTACTGTATGTGATATGATGCGACGCGATTGCGAATCAGAGATCGACGATACGGTTAAAAAATCTGCAAGTCGACTTTCCGTCCTCTCATCGACAGCTCATGAATTGTTTGATTTATACATGTTTGAATTTGAGGTGGTAAAATGTCACAGTTCCTTTATAATCCTGCAGGTAGGACTGTAAACCGTTCCTTTGTGGTAGGAGTTTGTTTATCTGGAAAAAAAAACATATTGAATAGGGATATTTATAAAATAATGATACTTACAGAATCGCAATACTAATCAAAGTATCGTGATGATATCGTATCGGACGATCCCGTGACGTTCTTCTTATTCTTGGTGATAACGATCTAACACTTTGAACTATTACGATTCATTTTTATACGCTATACACTATAGACAGTCGGCTAGCCTTCGTTAGCGCGACAACAAATTAGCTAACTAGTTAACTTGGTATTTAGCTGCAGTGCTTCTATACGATAAAACGTTTGGTATAAAATGTTTGGCATTGAATGCATATTGAGAGCACAACACTGAGAAGCTGTTCAATCTGTAATTGAACATTCAACGTAAAAAAGAGATAGCTAGCTAGCTTTCTAACGCTATTTATATGGGGTCCTCAAGTGCAGGGTTGCCAGATAAGTATCGCAAGTTTCACCAATATATGAAACCAACATTTTCATTATATACCTTATGAACTGAAAAATATTGCCTAATAATAATAATAATAATAATAATAATAATAATGATGCAGATGTTTTTCTCTGAGTGAATCTGCACAACTTGGCCTCAGGGTAAAAATAAAACTCCCCGAGACTGTTTGACATCTCGTGCTTATCACGATCTACCAACTGAAAAGCAGTCCCTGATGAGAACATCAACAAGATGGTGTTTGTCCCTTGTTGCGCGTGAGAAGCCGCTGAGGGCTCGCCCTGCGCCCTGCGTGCGATCCGCTCTGATCTCCGCACGCCAGTCCTCGCCACTTCCACCTCAAACCCTTTTATCTCGATGCGAAAGCAGATCTTGGCTTCGCTTTGTGAACATGGAGAAACGCGCTGATCTGATCTGGGACCGGGCCAGAGATCTCCTCCGAGGATCCGCGCCTGTTTGTTGTCCTGGCTATGCAGGATTTCCATACAAGAGATAAGCGGCAGGTAGAGGGAGCGACGGCCTGGAGACGTTTCAACCAAAACAGTTCAGTCACTCAAGCGTTTAGGAAAAAAACGGACCACAAGCTGCCTCCTGGGGAGAAACGGGACCTTTAATGCGCTTCCGGAGCAGTTAATGCAGCGCTCGATCAGTGTGTGTACATTAAGGTCAGAAAATCACTTCTCACACACACTCACACACACACACACACACACACACACACACACACACACACACACACAGAAACTCTCTGGATGACTTAGGAGCAGTGAATTTCTATAAATGGTGAAATTCCTTTCCAGTCCAAGTCACAGACTGCACACACACACACACACACACACACACACACACACACAAAACACTAAACGTTTCTAAATATGAACATTTCATCAAAAAAAAGGCTCAACATATGGAAAACAAAACGGGGACATACAGGTACGAGTGTGTGAGACGAGACGCAGGTGAGACGCAGCTGTCAAAAACTGAGCCAGTTTTAGTCGCAGGTCGGATGGAAACGGACAGATTAACCCACGGAAGTGCAAAATGTTTAGACAGAGAAATTAAAAACACGTCACTGTGGGAACCTCTGATACAGGCTGTATGCAGACGCTGTACACACACTGTGTTTTGTTCAGCTGATTACAGAGCAACAAGTTTCACTGAGCAGGATTACTGTGCAACTTTACACACAAGTGAAACAAGGTCTCTCTCTCTCTCTCTCTTGCATGCATAGACACACACACACACACACACACACACACACACACACACACACACACACACACACATTTCACAGCACACCTTGACATGTCTCAGACCACACCTTGATTTGAGTATAATTAAAAAAATATATCCACTAATCATACTAGTCATGATACAAATTAAGCAGGATTAGAGCTAATCGTTTGTGGTTCTGTTACACTTAAGGAGGAACTTTGGTGGTTAAACGTTGTTGCTACGTTTTGGACGTTATTTGAATTTCTTGGATAAAACGACGTTGAGAGAACACTAAATGAATGCAAAGTTTGTAAAATATTTCTACGGTCTATAAATCATGCATCATATATTATGCATAAAGATACAATACAGCAAACCAAAAATAAATTAATAATAATAATAATAATAATAATAATATATGACATGCATTTAATTCATATTTCCTTTTAATATGTGAAAATATTTGTCATCAAATCTGAAACATCCCTTTTTATTTGAACTTGATTTGAAGTCTGCTTGTTCAGGGCTACTTTTATACCTTTATGTTTTTCATGGTAACATTTTCGAATAATTCAGAGTATGTTTTTAACATGAATTGTAAAATTGCTCATTAAAAATTCATTTCATTTTGAACAGTCTTTGTTCAAGTTCCTTGTTACTAATAAGTGCGTGTGTGTGCCGCAGTGTTCGGCTCGGGCAGATCCAGCTGCAGCAGCGCAGGAGTCGCAGCCAGAGCCGATACGCAGCTCGGATTTCACGGGTTCGAGCCGAGACGTGGAAAGTCGGACCGATGCGTTCGCCTCCGCAGGCTCTGAGGGAGGAAGATATGATGTGGAACGTTCTTTACTGTTAAACATCAGGGCAAAGACTTAAAGATATCGATGACCTTCTGTTTTTTTATTTTAGCGTATAATAATCTTTAAAGATCTCCGGACCACAGGATAAGATCAAAGAACTCCCAGGACCAGGATTAAACACAATACAGCCCTTTTTTTCCAACCGGGTCGATCGTGGGTCCAAAGCCGACAGCTTCTATCCGCCTTGCCAAACCGTGTGTGTGTGTGTGTGTGTGTGTGTGTGTGTGTGTGTGTGTGTGTGTGAGTGAGTGATCAAGCTGAACAGGAAACCTTTCGACCCGGTTATTGCCTCCTACTCCTCCTGCTCGGAACCAGGATGGATCCAAATTCCTATTTTGCAATGGAAACACTTTCAGAGTCTAAGGTTCGGTACTGTTGGTACCGTGTCAGTGGAAATGCAGTACGAAGCTCCTGAGATTTTAATTCAAACGGTGGAAATGGACCATCATGGGATGAACGTTCTCCTGGTACCACTTTAATTTAGCTTCCTGATTCCCAGTCCGACTTCTCGCCCCAAATTCTTACAATCTTACAGTGAATTCCTCAAAACGGTCTGTTGCTTTGAGACAAACCAGAGAATGAACCAGAGAACCAGAGAACCTCTTAAAGGTCCCATATATTACTATTACCTTTGGAAGTCAACTCAGGTGTAAGAGCTCCCCCAAAGTGTGTGTGTGTGTGTGTGTGTGTGTGTGTGTGTGTGTGTGTGTGTGTGTGTGTGTGTGCTAAATACCCCTCAGGTACTACAGGGGTTTATACCTAAACTCACTCTATTTCACTCCTCCTTCAAATATGCTATTTCAGTGTCTATGCAAATGAGCTACTCTTGAGGCTCTTCTTATCTTATGAGGTCACATTAGGGGGAAAATCTCATTAGTTTGTTTAAAACAAAATGGAAAAACAAATGCATGTTTTTTTTCTCCTCACGTCTTTTGGTTTTACAGGCGCACACACACACACACACACACACACACACACACACACACACACACACACACACACACACACACACCGGAGAGCCGTCTGAATGTCTAAGC
>JAAGKR010003110.1:19092-37792 GCA_011419295.1 Clarias macrocephalus
TTTTAAAAAGTCACACACACACAATGGTAGAGAAGAAGATTGCCATGACCCTCTAACATCTAGAGGAACCTGAGGAGCCTTCTCAGATCGGATAAAAGTCAAGATGTTTGACATGTAGCGTGTCCCATTGAACGAGGAACGCTGACTCCAGTACGCAGTCGTCTGGCCCAGTCGTTCCCAGTTTTTTGGAGGCTGCTCATGGAAGTTTATGCGCTGACAGGATAATTAGGCGTTCCATCCACTCTGGTGGTGAGTGTGGTATGCTAGTGCGAAACCTTAATCCGGAAAACACACATTTACACACACACACACACACACACTACACTGGTCATAATTGGAATCCTGCCATCTAACAAAAATGCCTGACCGCTGGCTGAGTCATTATGTGTGTGTGTGTGTGTGTGTGTGTGTGTGTGTGTGTGTGTGTGTGTGTGTGTGTGTGTAAGTTATTAGCAAAAAAGAAAAACAGAAGTTAATCCATTTCCCCAAAACCACATCCTATAGCTGGGTTGACTTTACTCCATCCTCCCACACACACACACACACACACACACACACACACACACACACACACACACACACACACACACACACACCATACTCCACTCACATTTAAATTCAGAGTTAAGTGCTGTATTATACACCTATTACATTTATAACACGCGCAAAAGCTGATAAAGGTCAAAGGTGAACACTAGAGCACTGCCGCGGTATAAGAGCAATAAAACACTCGATGTTATTAGTGAGTCGGTTAAAGCCGGTACTGTGAGAATGATTCACGCAGCAGATCGGTGTGATGAGGATCTCAGCGCGCGAGTCGGGTGACGGCGTATCAATAGCTTCCCACGCGGAACCCCGCTGCTCCGAGGACACAAAGAGCCAAACGTGCTAGAAGAGGAAGAAAGAAAGGTAGCAAGCCGCGGAAGCTCTCCATTAGCGTCCGCCCACGGCCCGAGGATCTTCTCCGATTCCGTCACGGCGGGTGAAAACCCACGGGCCGTCGCATCCGAGGACAAACTCTCAGGCTGAAACGTAACGGGATCCGTTCACTCCGCGTCACCAGCAGGACGCTGATCTGCTCCCTTCGGTGCGCTAATGTATCCTCCTGCTCGCCGCGCACACTCGGCTCTTTGTACCTATAATCGCTTAAACATTCCCAGAACTGTTATCCCGAGCACTAGGCTGAGAGCGTGAGACGCAGAGACATATAAAATCTGCCCTTCCTTCCACAGGATCACTTTACAAATCCACTCATTCGGCGGGTTAGCAAGCCGGGAATCTTCCTCCAGGTTTCTGTCGTCCCTCAGTGTTACCGGCTAACACTTCGAGGGTGTTCCTGACCCCTGCGTCTGAAGAAGGACGCAAACATCTGGTCCTTAAGACCAATGCCGTGCCTTCGTGCCCGTTCTCTCACCCGTACAGCTCTCTGTTCTCGTCATCCCGTCACCTTCACGCGCACTCGCGACCGCCGTCGCTCCTGACGTCATCATTAATTACATAATTAGCATATTACACAGTACACAGCGCCTTACAGGTGAGGGTTACGGCGCAGACGGAGGAGTCATGTGTCATGTGTTAGATTGGCGGAGACGAGACTTGGGGCGGATCAATCCATGACTGAAACAAGCTTCTCGAACCCTTTCTGTCCAACATTAGAACTCAAGCAGCTCTCTTTATCCCACCGGAGTAAATGCTGCACCTCTGCACTTTTGCCCCTACATGAGGTCACCGTGAGAATCTCTGAGCTACACGAGGTCGACATTCCACTTGCTGCTGCTCGGTCCTGACCCTTTTTGTTTAATCGGTTATAAAATTCCACACGGGGCTTTTAGTTTTTCTGCCGATTGCGCAGATTAAAATGATCAGCGCGGATTAGCAGTTGAAAAAAAAAAAAACCTACGACCGCAGGAGATTAAAAACACGAACACTGAGGTGCTGGGAAACAGGCCTCGGCTTCGGCTAACAATCCAATAAAACGCTCCCGTCTTTCATCCCTTTGTCGTTTTAATCAGCGTTACACGCCGCGCTATGAAGAGCTGTAATCTTCTCAGCTCAGAGGGGAAACCTACTGTCGTTTCAAGATGTTTTTCTGTTTTTAACCCCCTGATGTGGGCTGAGGACCGAGCCAGCCTAAGGTTCAGCTGCCAACTGCTTTTATTTATGGAAAAAATATAGTAAGTCGTTTTTTTTTCTCTTTACTCCCTGCGTTTTTAAAGTCTTTTAGAGACGAAAGAAAAAGAATCACGTTTCAGCGTATAACCCGAGACGGGAGCGCCGAGGTCAGCGCCGGTCACATGCGTGCGCGATCGTAAGCGTACGCGACTCCGCGCCGTCTCCACTCCCCTCCGGGTTAAACGCTGGAAATGTCCTGTTCCCTTCCTTCCCTGTGACGCAGCCGAAAGCTTTACAAAAGAACGATCCTAAAGTGAACGTCGATCCCGGATTTAATGATTAGCTCAGTCTAAACGGTTAGGGAAAGGGTCAGGAAGCCCCGGAGAGGCTCGAATGTACGCGTGTGTACGAAGCCGTAACCGCTTCTCCACGCTGGCGTCTGCGACAAGGTCACTGCGGATCCGGTTCAAGCCAGTTTGTAAGAAGTTGTTACGATTTGTTACAAAAAGTTGTTACGTTTTTCCGAACACTGTATCTAATTGAACTTAAAGGAAATGAGAGACACTTTTATCCACTGGCTTTTGAACTATGCCGGGATATAAACTCACAACCTTCTGGATGTTAGTGCAAAGGGCCAAGAGAAAAATGAAACAGTCCAAGATTATGACGTTATTTATATTAATTGTGCGGCTGAGGTCTGGATGTAGATGCAGATGAATCGGTTATTAAATCACTTATTATTAAACCCTTAAAACCCACATGCAGGTAACCAGCATAGGCCAATGACGACACAAAATATATAAAGCCTTACTTTTATAACGTTAATTTGACCTCTGCTGGAATATGGGAATGACGTCACAAAAATGTCGAACTCTTAAAATGAGCATAGTATTATTATTATTATTATTATTTTGTTTGTTTGTTTTGGTTCATGGGTACAATCAAAAACAACAATAAAAACATGTGATCATGTGTCTCTGTGCTGCTTCTTTGCCTGTGTGACCCATTTTTACATTTTTTGCTCAGTCATGTTTGTATAGTTGGTGACAATGAAATAAAATTCAGTTCATCATATTGTCGATTTTTTGCAAAAAAAAAAAAAAAACTTACTGTATGTCACTTTATACTGCACAAAATATATGTTTATTAAAAAAAAAAGAAAAAAGAAAAAACAATAATGGCTAGAATCCTCCGAGCTTGTAAAGGTGTGTGTGCTCGTTGTAACTCGTTTCTCGTTACTGCTGTGATGTCACAAAGTATAATCAGCCATGAAGTAAAGGCTCGTTAGTCCGACTGGAAGCTGCTGGCGTGTCGCTCTCGGTAATAAACCCTGCAGAGCTTCAGACTGTGTGAAAAAGTGAAGCAGCCGAAGAGCCTTTTTAAAAGAACATGTTCGCTCGATCGTTCCCGTATTTGTGATGTGTTCAGAACTAAAATCGAACACAACAGCTTGGAAATATGCATCTTTTTGCATTCGACATCTGATCCATCATTCCAGACTAAACGAGACCCCCGTCCGCTCTGCAGCTGTCTTTGATTTAGGTCCCCTGCTCAGGACCTTCAAACCCACCACCACCACCCCAACCCCAGGGAGGGATTTTGACGAGCCGCAACACGAGGGGAAGGAAGTCACAAAGCTGAAAGAACAATTAAGGTGTTTCTGATTAACTCTCCGGGCGGGGCGTCTCCGCCGGACCGGGAAGCCGAGCGGCCCTCACGCGACGGGGTCGCGCCTCCTGACACCCCTCGATCGATTCGGCTAGCGGTCCCGTCCGCTCGGCCCCGCCCACCTCGTGGATGCGCGGCGGAGGGTATCGGCTTAACGTGCCCTTTCGAAGGAGGGTGAAAAACCGACATGAAAGTGACAGCTTGTGGAATCTGCGCTACAGAACGACGCTGTTTCCAGAAAGGACGCGGTGCAGCCAATCAGTCAGACGTCAGAGCCTCTGCCAGGACACTTCTGTTTTAGAAAGTAAAATAAGCAGCCGTGATTAAACTGCGGTTACTCGGAAATTCTGCCTCATCAGAATGACAATAAGCTTCTGTGACTAACTGCGCATTAATTAGCTTTTAAGTAGGTTTCGAGGGGAAAAAAAAACAAAAAAACAAACCGCAACACCACGAGCTGCAGGTGCTGTTCATTGACGAAGTGAGGAGCTGCTCTCCAAAACCAATTTGGAAAGACATGAGAGACGCCGGCTAAAAATACGCTTCTGCAGCTCTGCAGCTTCAGTGGCACGTTTTTGCCAAATCCTGCAGCTCGATTAATGCAGGAACGGAGCGATGATCAACACCGAGGGTTTTAGTGCCACAAATCGGAGACCGACCAGAAAACACTGACCCCACGGGCGACACGTACGGTACACAGGCGGATCTGAGCGAATCGTGCCGCCCTACCCAAACTGCCGCAGCCCAGAATGCTGCTTCGCTCCTCAGAGAAACTCTGTTTAAAGGTTCATTAACATTACAGCTTCCTAACACACACTCACAAATCTCTTGAAAACGCTGCAACCCAAAACACTTCACATCAAAATGTTACGACCCAGAGCACTGCAAGAAAAGAGGCTAAATGTCAAAATGCTGCAGTCAAAGTCCTGCATATCAAAGCGCTGCATATCACAATGTGCCGAGCCAATAATCCTCCATGACAAACTGCTTCACCCCAGAACACTGCAACACAACATCCTAAAACGCTGCGACCCAAACTGATACTACGCAAAATGCTGCACCCCAGAATGCTGTACCCTAAAACTCTGCACCTTATGTCAGACGTCATGTCTCAGGCCATGTGATAAACTGTACAGAACGGAGGAACACACACCCGGGACACAGTCAAACTCACGAAACACTGAATCAGGTTTTTGCATCCTGACTCCCGTCACGGTCGGGCGGTTTATAGATCAACACCGTCCTCACTGAGATGTTTATTCACTGAGTCCCAATTTCGCTTCTCCGCTTCAGAGGGCAGAACGTCAGGTGTGTATCGATCAGCAGGAGGGAGTGAAGGGTGTGTAAACCCACCACGGGGAAAATAAGCCGAGTCTGCATCGATGGCCTGAGCGGAAGCGAGCGGCTCCACGCGCACTCAGCCGTGTGTTACATCCGTCTTGATTAAAGCTGAAAGAAAGCTCTTGATAATGAACTGCGCCGGTCTACACAATTAACCTGGCTGTGAGGGAGGGCTGGGGGGGGGGGGGGGGGGGGGGGGCACAGACGTCTCCCTCGGCTGCGCGGGCTAATCACAGGGCTGATCAGCTCCGGCATGGACCCCCAGCTTTCTGATTTGCTTCACTGCTCGGGACAATTTAGAGACTAGAAAATACCTTTAGTTCCCCCGAGACAGCCTGGCCTAATCAAGGTGAAAGTCCCACAGCAGAGTTTGGGAGGGGGGGGTAGTTTGGGGGGGGGTTCGTATGGATCTTTGCATGGTGCTGACCTGGCGTCATGACAACCTGATCGTTTCAGATTTTGCCCTTAAAGAGAAGAAACAATCCACGCAAGCGGCTCGGATACCTTCTCTGCTCTTCGTCAGTGCCGGGTTCAGATGTTGTCGGTGGGTTGCCTTCGTTTGTGTTTTTAATTACTCCAACACAGCGTGCAAGTAGAAGCAGCTGGTCAGGAAAAGCGCGTGCCAAGTTGCTGAACTGTGCGAATTCTATCTGCTTACTCTCACTGGCATGACGTCTTCCAAATTTCTGACGTTTGATCTCTGAAAATCAAACGCTCAGGGACGATCTCGATACAAATCTAAAGCTCCACCAGGAGGGTCCTTTCATCAAAAAACACACAAAGAGACACGAGGACAAGCCGAGCACGGCGGACCGAGAGGGAAGCAAAACATCGGTCTCTTACCTTTAAAGGAGAGGAAGACCCGGGGGGCGGAGAGAGCATCGTTGGCCGAGCTCGGAACCAGCAGGACGGAGAGAAGGAGGAGAATCCGGACCAACCGGAACCTGTCCGAAAGCATCGTGCAACGGGGTCGGCTCCGGGAATACTGGGGAAGACAAACACTCGAGATGTGAGACGTGCGTACGACAGCGAGCCGCGTCCCAACGAACTCGTGCAAGAAGCAGAACGTGTTCTGAGTAGAACATGAGATCGTGGGACTGGGCTACAGTATTACACACACACACACACACACTTATTTTCATTCGCTGGACATCAAACTGGAGCTAAAAACATGTTCGTTTGTGGCATGTGGAGCGAGACTTTAAAGCAGAGCAGGACACGAGCGCTCCGGGTCTCCAGAAACCTGCACCTGAGACTCCTGAGCTTCATCATTCCAACACTATCTACTCTGCTTGTTATGGTTTTTATATTAGTTTATATGTTTTAATATACTGCTAAATAGTTCACTTCAATACATGCAAAGCCGATTCACAGTTTTTCTCCCTATATCTCTTTCAATGTTGTCCAGTTTAAATGCAGCCGTCTGATAAAAATTGTTTTTTAATAAAATCCACCCAACGTGTAAATGAAAAGATTTTCGTTCCTTCTGGCCAACCATCACTGAGCTATGAGGAGCAGACAGCATGCAGGTGCGTTATATGGATATGACGACGTTCAGCTGAATTGAAAACTTAGCTTTAGTTTCCAAACTTCCAACCAACATTCGCTAGACAATTTATTAGGAACAGCTGCTCGTTCCAAGTCAAGCAGGCATTTATTGTCATTTCAGTACGCAGCGAAACTCCAGGATCAAAGTGCTACATACAACATCAATTAACACCAAAAGCAAACAAAACTAAGCTAAGACCAGATCGTTCGTTGTGTTCTTCATGCAATCAGCTAATCACAAAGCAAAAAAAAAAATAATAATAATAATCATACGCATTCAGCTGAAGATCGTTCACTTAGATTACGCTTCTTGACTAACCTGCGTCAAGATTAGACCCTTTCTTAATGTTATTTCATGTTGATGCATGCTGAGAATCTGCTGCGATCATAAAGACGTTCCTGTGTTCGTCCCGATCTGCTCACACCCGGAACTCGGGTTCGCATTCAGGACTCGGAGTTTATCCTGGTTTTTCTTTTACAAAAACCTGAACACCCTGCACCATTCGCCCAAAGCCACCGTGCACCACACCCGGCGAGAGACTTCGCTCGAACGGAGAGAGGGATTTGAGTTTTGGCAGAGCGAGAGCGAGAGAGAAAGAGAGATAGAGAGAGTGAGAGTAAGAGTGAGAGGCTCTGAGCAGAGTGGAAGCAGCTGTTCAAACCCCAGCTATTTGCAGGCAATTTGTTAAGTGTCGCAGTGTTTATCCCAATGCACAACCACCTTCTTCACGCAAGCAAGAGAAAACTAAACAACAATTATACAGCATCGCTACAACAGAGAGAGAGAGAGAGAGAGGGAGAGAGAGAAGAACTCTCAAAGTCTCTCGGTTTTACAGCCGGAACCTGAGATATGAGACGTTTATAGCATGCGGCGGACACACACACTGATACACTGCCACAGACTTTGTTATAGACTGATATGGACATTTACAGAGAGCTGTGGATCTCCTCCAGACCTTTATAGACTGTTACAGTGTTACTAAAGGGTTTAACATGATGTTACACACAATTATAGTCCGTTACAGACTTTGATAAACACTTAGAGACTTCCACAAACTTTCGACTGTTTTATAGCGCAGATGTTATTATGGGCAGCTACAGACGTAACGTTACAGATGGTTATACATTGTTATAGACAGTTACAGCCTGTTATGGACACTTACAGCCTTCTACAGTTACAGACTGCTATAAGTGCCGGTGTCATAGATGTTAGCAGGTTATAACTGTCTATGGCACTGTCACACAGACTTTTACTTATACCCTGAGGTTCATAGACTGACATAGACTGTTATAGACTGTCACAGACGAGGTGTCACAGGATCATAGGTTATAGCCTCTTACAAAGTGTTATAGTTTGCTGTAAAACCTTACAGAGTGTGAGAGACTGTTATAGACCTTTACGGAGTGTTTTAGAGGATGACTTAGTGGTCAAGGTGGTTACAGAGTGTTACGGAGTGTTCTAGTGTTAGAGGTGGTTATAGATGGTCACAGACTGTAAGAGACTGTTATAGACATTCACAGGGTTTTTTTAGAGCGTTACAGACCTTTTTACAGTGTACAAGACTATCATGGAGCATTATAGACCTTTACAAAGTGTTTGTAGAGTGTTACAGCATGTCTACTTTCAAGATCAGAAGGGAAACCCGGCGGTAACGATCCACAGCGAGGGGGTTAAAGCTAACAGACTCGCTGCGTGATGAGCGAGCGTCAGGCTTTAAACTGAATTACACACCAGCACTTACAACATCCACTAATCCTGTGCACTAAATACACCGGGAGCAAGTTGCCATGTAGACTAAACCCCCCACCTCGAAAAAAAACACACAATGACCTAGACAATAACAACGTCAGAGGTTTTTTTTTTCTTTCTTTTTTTGGAGCTGAGGCTCCCCATGTTATTTATTCGCAGCTTTTCTTATATCCGATGATTTACTGGTTATGACCGTGTTTCTCACACAGGGGGGGGATCAGGGTTCACGTGGCGGTCCGATCAGCGGGGCCGCTCTGGGGTTCTGAATTTGTTATTTAGATTTTTTTTTTTTTAAGCATTTTACAGAAATTTTTACAATAGTAATGTACTAATAGGGTTATGCACTGAACTCACACTGAATTGTATCCATCAGCTGAATTCATTTATTTATTTTGGAATTTAATTACATTTTAGGAGAATTTGAAAAGGCTGCTATATTTGCAAAGAAATAAATAAATGCACCCACATGCACAAAGTGTATCAAGGATATTGTGTGCGCACTATTCATATATATATGTTTCTGACATAATATGCCTTCTTTAAATTACACAGATCTTATATATGGATATTATTTATGGATAATCCTGTCCGAATAACAATTTTGTGTAAATACCACATTCATATCATGGCTGCAAGTGGTGAGTAAAACAAATCCCTCTTTCACCTTGTTTCTCTGTAACTGTGTGAAATACTTCCAGTGCTGAACATGTGTAGGGCATAAAATGAACAGAATGTCTAGAAAACGACATGGAAACACTTCTACAGTAAATCTGATATTTCTCTGGTGCTTTGAGTGTTTTATTCCTGATGTATATTTTCTTTAGTATTGTTGCTTTTTACTGTAGCTGTGTGGTTTCTGTGTTCCCTGAACTGGCTTCTACATTTTTGTGCAAAAAGAATAACAAAAATGTTTTTACGCAAAAAAATTAAAAAACGCATTTAAAAAAATACAGATTATATAAACATGCAAGCAAAAAAAAACAAAAACCCACAGACAGTAACAAAAAGGGTGGAAAGACAACCGAGGTGCGCTCCTGATCTGGTCCATGCAGTAATAATAATAATCGTATCCAGTGAAATCCAGGTGAAACTGAAATGAAACTTTGTAGCGCAGAGAACAAACAAACCCGCCGCGGCGCAGCTTTACGCACGAGACGCACCGACTGGGACGCTTCTCCTTCTGCTGCCTTTGAAGTGCACGCGGTGTGTGTTTCTGTTCCATCTCTCTAAACAACAGTAACACCAGGAATAAATAAATAAATAAATAAATAAATACGCCGAGCACGTGGTGTGTCCACGTTAAATCTACGAGGAAAGACAGAAACGCCATAAATCCCGTCTGCTGTGGACTGAAGCTCTTCCTGGAGAGATCCTGAGACACACTGAGCTCTTACCTGGCAGCACAAATCCTCACTCCTCTCAGGGTAGAGAAAAAAGAAGAAGAATGGAATTTTTTTTTTTTAATGATAATAAAAAAAATAATAATAATAATAATAAGCCCACGCCAGATCCGGGCGCACAAATCCACAGCGCGGAGTGTGTGTGTGTGTGTGTGTGTGTGTCTGTCTCTCCGTGTGTATAGTCCTGGTGTTGCTGACACACTGAGCTGAGGGCAGGTTGATCAGACCCGGGGCAGACTGAGGCGGGAAGCGCGCGCTGGAGCACTCGGGTGTCTCTCACTCCCACTGTCTCACTCTCTCTCTCTCTCTCTCTCACTCTGACTGCCGCACGGAGCGCCCCGGCAGGTGGATGCCGTAGCCAGATTTTCATCGGACACGCCCACGGGGCGGGGTTTTTGTTTAAGAACCACGCCCACTGGCTAGAGCGCAGGTGGGGGGGGGGGGGGGAGTGATGCAGAGAGAGGGAGAGATTCGGGCATTTTATATCCTTCACCTTGTGCTTTAGGACGTTCCATAATCCTGAATAATCTCTGAATAATCTCTAAATTATTTATGGAGAAATTCTGCACAATCTCTGAATAAATTCTGAAATATCTCTAAATAATCTCTAAATAATTTCAGAAAGGCCTCAGAATAATTTCTCTCTCTTCACTTTAAACACAACTGAGATTCTCATTTCAGACAGAGGGATCAAAAAGTTCACTCTCCATGTGTTACTGTAGGTCTTTGATCTTTCATTACTTTTTCACAGACCTGCTTGCACACACACACACACACACACACACGCACTTAAGGAGAGCACCAGGTTGAACGGAGGAGGTGCTGGACTTCACATTTGCCTTCAGATCAATTTCAAACACGCAGAAAAAACTTTATTGTGTATATTTCATCTCATCTTTATTCAAGGACGGTGTTCAAATGATATAAGGGATTAGCAACATTCATGCTTTTTGAATGAAAAGTTTGATTCACATTTATATATACAAATTTATGGAAAGTGTGTATGTGTGAGAAACGTGTCTAGATAATAATGAGATGACTGAGTGAATGATGAATGAAATGTCTCTGATGATCAAGCCAGTGGCAGGGAAAAACTCCTTGAGATGGCAATAATAAGAACACAAACTGTATACACACAAACGTTTTTTATGACATTTTTCAGTTTAAAAAAAGAACAGATTGTTTTGTCATCATGAGAAATAAATGCTGAGTTTTTTGTCCATTGATGTATTTTCAGATGTGTATCAGCACATGCACATGTGGATTCTTAAACGATACACATACATGTGTCTTTCCTTGTTTAGTGTAAGCATGAGTGTGTGTGTGTGTGTGTGTGTGTGTGTGTGTGTGTGTGTGTGTGTGTGTGTGTGTGTGTGTGTGTGCTAAATGTACTAGCACCTCAGTTCACTTGGGTGTCATTTGACATTGCAAAGACATAGTGGTGTCTAATGGGATTTTTTCATCTCTCTCTCTCTCTCTCTCTCTGGGGTTTCACATGACCGGCCTGTTTCTCTCGGCGATACTCAAACCGTCAGCGTTTGTTCCCTCGACAGGTAACGAGTTGTTCTCTATGCTATTCTCTATCAGGTAGCCTCTGAGGAGCTCTGCTGCTCTTTTCTGCATTTCATTGAGGTCTCAGAGTCTCAGCTGTCTCATCGCACACATGGTCCTCGTTGAATGGCCCTCTATTTGCCCCCCCCCCCCTCCACCCGGGAGGTATCACTGCTTGTAAATAAGCACCACTTTCAGCGACATTTCCGCAGGGAGCTCCTTCTGAAAGTGCGACCCAGTGAGCCGGAGAGACACATCGCTGTGCCATTGTGCACCTTTCACTGATCCGGCCCTGAGAATCACCGAGTCTAAAATCCCGGAGGTCAGAAGTGAGCCACGGCCATGACCACGAGGAACAAATCTCTCTTTGTGACATCGGATGACCCATTGAAAGAATTCCCTAATGAAAAATAAATCACTCCAGCCTTGAGAAACCTGCATGAGCGACATTTAACCGCTTTAACTGCACCAAAGCGCTTGGAGTTTGCCATTCTGATTGGCCTTGCTGCAAATTGGTGCTCGCGCTCTCTAATATGATATCATACCCAATACTGATAAGACGAGGAAGTGTACTGCAGAATCGTGTGTGATCACGGACATGGTGCATGATGCCATAAATTAGATGTTTATTGATGGAAGGAGTCTCCAGTGTGCGTGGATACTTTACAATATGAAACAAGTTGACGCTTCTTTGTGGTGCCTTGCTCACACGGCAAGGAGCATATTTTCCTCTTGCTCATGTCAAGAAGGAGAGAAAAAAAAGAGTGAATGGCTTGTTATAGCTTCTATATCACTATATTTCACTCCTCCATCAAATACGTGTCTATGAAAATGAGCTGCTGTTGAGCCACGCCCTAGAAAGGACAACAGTGCTGAGCAACAAGCTAGAGGGAGGGGCACTTTTTATCTCATGAGGTCACATTAGGGGGGGAATCTAATTGGATTGTTAAATATAAAAATGCAAAAGTGAAAAAGTTTTAAAAAGTGAAAGAGTTTTTATTTTGTGCACACACTGGAGCCTCAAAAAGCAGAGAGATCTCCTTTATGAATAAAAAAAAAATCATATTCCTAATCAACAGGCTGTGGTATGTGAGGAGGTTTAAACATGTGGCTCTTGAAAAATAATCAACTTCACGGTGGTAAGAGTAACTCACATTAGGTGTGTTTTCTACGAAAAAGTGCGTTCAATTGGAACACTGTTGCTAGGCAACTGGATGTTATAGAAGCTATACGAAGCCGAAGCTAGCTAAAGACTGAGGATAAAGGTTTGACTAGTTCAGATCAGGAAGTGTGAACGCAGAGTGACAACAGGAACCAGATCAAATGCTTAAGAACACTGAGGTTTCTCTCAGATCATTAAGAAAACGCTCGGGATGGTTAGAATGCACAGATTCCGCCATGTTTGTCTCGTAACTCATGAACCCAGACTCTCCTCATGGAGAATCATAACTTGAATAGAATAAGAGCGTAAACGTGTAGCGCTGTTTGACCTTAGCAAAAGATTAACACATTCCCCTGTGAGCTGCTGCTTTTAAAAAACACTCAAAACTACTGAATTGCTAGGATTAAATACTCGTGTCGTACAGTTATGGAATGAAAACGTTGATTAATAACTTTTTTATTTATTTGTTTAATTATAAAAAATACATATATTGTAGTCAAGTTTTGAAAAATAATTAAAAAACAAAATCTTTTTTTAGAATAATTAAAATGACAAATTGTTTTGTGCTTTTAAAGCTAAATTATGTAAGATGGCTATATATATATATAGTATAGAAATCAAGAGATGATCCTTTAGCTAATCTTGCTTAAACCAGACACAAACATTTTAACAACAAAGCAGCAATCATTCATTCTTTTTACACAACCTTCTGTTTTTCAGTGTATTTTAAACAAATCAGTGGTGGCAGGGTGGCGTATTGGTCAGCGCTGTCACCTTGCACCTCCAGGGTCCAGGTTCAATTCCCGCCTTAGGGTGTGTGTGCATGGAATTTGCATGTTCTCCCCGTGCTTGGTGGGTTTCCTCCGGGTACTCTGGTTTCCTCCCACAGTCCAAAGACATGCAGATTAAGCTAATTGGAGTTTCCAAATTGCCTGTAGTGTGTGAATGAGTGTGTGTGTGTGTGTGTGCCTTGCGATGGATTGACGCGCTGTCCAGGGTGTCCCCCGCTTTGTTCCCCCATGTCCCCTGGGACAGAGTCCAGGCCCCCCGCGACCCTGAATACAAGTTAAAGCAGTATAGACGAGGAGTGAGTGACTGAAATTAAACAAATCAACAAAAATGAGCAGAAAACTGCAACAGCAGACATTTTAAATCCAGAATCTGTCCATTTGATTAATATGCTGTGACTATGATTTATAAAACCTCGTGTATTAGAGCACACGTGCAATGACACATGACGCTAAATGTAAATATTCTTTACTTGCTAATGAGAAGCTTGGACACCAAAGGTTGTTTAAAAATAGTTCGTTATTAGCATTATTGATTAATGATATGCGCAGAGTCATCCACACTTGGGTGCACACACAGACACACACACACACACACACACACACACACACACACACACACACACCAAAAAACCGTCGCTAGCCCCCACAGATAGCCGTGCTGAGTTTAATGGGGAAGCGTGTAGTAATCTTCCAGCTTCAATAAGAGACGACGCTGAAAAGCTGCTGAGGAACCGACGACGTTCCTTCACTTATTAGCATATATATGAGAAAAGTTTTTTTTTTTTTACCTCAAGAACTGACTTTATCCACACGCATTCACTCCACTCCACTTCACTTTACTCCTGAGGGACAAAAAATAAATAAATAAAAAACTCATTCAGGAGTGTGTGCAGCGTTTTAGTCTCCGCGGTTCTGGAGATATTTTTGTAATTAGTTGGACAATTAAAGTTTTTTTTTTTTTTTTTTTTAAAGTGCCTGCAGTCTTTGTACAAGAACCGTGTGTCGCTCTGCAGGTTCTCTGGAGCTGCTCGGATCCCGGATCACATCAGATGACGGCTGACATGAAGATGAACATGTGATATGAAGTACAGTGTGTGGATGCACTTACAGTATGTTTCGTGTGTACATTTACAAAAAAAAAAAAAAACATAATAACATAAAAAATATCTTCTTTTTTTTTCATCAAAATGCAAAAATACGCATCAGAAACACTACAGGACAGTGAAATCTGTGACATCAGAGACACGGCTTTTGACTTAAAATTTTAAAATTTAATTAAAAAAAGAAATGAATAGAAAGTGATAAAGCGTATTCGAACACTTTGCTGAAACCAAGCTGTAACCACCAACTGTTTTATACTAATGGATCAGTTTGTGGGAAAAAAAATGTTCTGGGAATTCTGGGAAATCTCATACACAAGGGATTTAAAAAAATTAATGCTAAATTAAATGTAAACAATTTAAATAAGAATTGATTCAATTGTGAAACTTAGAAAGTGGTGGTGTTTAACCGCAAGTAATGATCCAAGCTAGAGGGGAAAAAATCAACAACAAGCCTTAACATGTGATGAAGTCGTGTAATAGTTATCAGGTCTGGCGTTTCTTTAGCAACATCTTAGGTAAATGTACGGTGGCCGTGAAGTGCAAAACAAAATAACAAGACAGAAAACAAAATAACATTCAAAAACAAAATAACAAAACCGAAAACAAAATAGCAAATTCAAACACAAAATAACAAAACCGAAAACAAAATAACAAATTCAAAAACAAAATAATAAAACCCAAAACAAAATAACAAAACGCCAAACAAAATAACAAATTCAAAACCAAAATAACAAAATCGAAAACAAAGTAACAAAACCCAAAACAAAATAACAAATTCACAAACAAAATAACAAAATCGAAAACAAAATAACAAAACCCAAAACAAAATAACATAACCGAAAACAATAAACCAAATGAGTAAACACAACGACAGCTCAGTCAAACCGGAAGAGGTAGGTATCGTTCTCGAATTAAATTCTTAGCGCTGATTGGAAGAGACATCCGTCACTCAAAACATACAAGTCACTGTCAAGTGAAGTCAAACTTATTTTAAAAGCACATTTAGCACAACTTAGTTGACCAAAGTGATGTAAAATCCTAAAATACTGAAATGAATCCTTAAATGAAAACACATCTAAATGTTCGTGAGGCTGCGGTACTTCCTGTATGTTTTGAGTAACAGACGTCTCGTCCAATCAGCGGTAAGAATCAACAAACTGGAAAAAGAAAAAAAAAGTGGGTGTGGCTTGCGAATGACATTCTTACCACTGATAGGACGAGACATCTGCCACTCAAGATTAGCGGTGGGATTTAATTCGCAACCCAAAGTAGGCATGTTGATTCTTACCGCTGATTGGATGAAACAACTGTCACTCAAAATATACAGGAAGTACTGCAGTCTCTCGGACATTTAGATGCATTTTAATTTAAGGATTATGTTTAGTATTTTAGGATTGTACAGCACCTTGGCCCACTCAGTAGTATTAAATGTGCTTTAAATATAAATTTGACTTCACTTAACAGTACTTGGTGTATATTTTGAGTGACAGATGTCTCTTCCAATCAGCGATAAGAATTTCATTTGCAAACTCTACCTGCCTCTTCCGGTTTGACTGACTTGTCGTTGTGTTTTCTCATTTGTTATTTTGTTTCTGGATGTGTCGTTGTGTTTTCTGATTTGTTGTCTTGTCTTTGGTTGTGTTATTTTGTTTTAATTTTGTTATTTTGTTTTTGTTATTTTATTTAATTTTTTATTTGTTATTTTGATTTCGGTTTTGTTGTTTTGTTTTGCACTTCTCGGCCACCGTTTAAATGTTTTATTCCTCTTATACTACAGCAATCCACCAATGATTTATTATTTATTTATTAAATTAAAGAACATGCCGATGCTGTGGCGTGACATCAGTCGTTCCCTTACCAGCTCGTCATTTTTCTCTTTATTATAAAGTTAAATCCTATTATCCACACCTATGATTGTGATATTGCTTTAATACGGCAGCTCCACAAACACCATTTAAATATGATTTATTTCTTTATTTAACCAGTTATTTTGCTCATATTCTTCCACGACTAGAGGAACTAACTAACCACACCCGGTGGAGCTGGAGACCGACAGTTAGTGTAATTAACAGGAGGTGAAAGTGATTTTTTTTCCGGTAGCCAAAAGGTGAGGAGAATAAACCATGGAGGTGGTGGACAGTCCTGAGAAACTTATGAGATTTACTTTATATTTCCACTTATTACACTTCAGAATATCAGCTCTGTTAACTTACTGGTTCCAGGGTTGAATCAAATATCATTAAATTGAAAGCTAGTGCACTATGTAGAGTGTACAATGCCCTTGTACACTTGATCAGGGGTTAGAGAGGGATTCGGGATTCAGCCTCGTGTTAGAATCTAGTTAGCTTTGTAGCTGGCGTGAGCTAGGCTTGATTACTACAGAGACGGCGTGTTGTGTAAGACGACATGACGTTATCGGATGTGTGTTGTTGCTGAAAGTGCTTCTGTGACTGGGTGTGAATGTGGGCGTGGTCAGGCAGCTGCTCTCTCCTCAGTACTGCGGACCGTACAGACCGACTCTCACCCACGCTGAGACACACAGTCAGTGTCATTAACCTCTGGACAACACCTGGGACACGCCCAGTCACACATATAGTATAGTGCTGTTACTGTCTATTATCTACATATAGTGTGAGTCACGGTGCTGTTACTGTCTATTATCATCACTCATGGAATGTCTCTCGTCCAATCCGATTGCTCGGTCGGAACTAACTGTTACATAATAAGAAATAAATAGTCACCTACAGTGTCGAAGGTGCTCCTCAAGCTCATCAAGTGTTTACTCGCTGCTCACTCCTTATCTCTCACACCTTAACAGGTACAGTACCTGTGTAACAAAGTTAATCAGTGTTACAGTTCACCTGTGAGGGCGTTTAATGTTATGGCTGTCCAGTGTGTCATGTACTTTTAAATAAAAACAAGGCGTGTTCTCTAAGCCACAGTAAAATATTTAAACGGTGCAAATGTTTTAAAGAAGGACGTACCTCCACGAATGCCGAAATGGCCCACTGTAGTGGTTATTGCCACACCCGCGCTCAGTTCTCCCGACCTCACTCCAACCAAGCCATTTCCTCATGTTTAGGCCATTTAAGGAGTTCCTGGGAGGCCGGCGTTTCAGATGTGAAGCAGCCTGCGTGACCATGTCTCCGACGTACTGAGAAAACTTCATACCTTGATGGTGTCCGAGCACTAGTGATACACTGGGATAAGTGCATTAGTGTAGCAGACGATTATATAGAGAAATAAATGGAGGTTTTATTCTTCTGTTTGCCTGCAGAATCAAAATCAAACAATCACTTTGGCGTGAATGCTAAATGTGGTGATTTGATCGAGGTTGGAATACTGCACGAGTCTTTCACACTTTATGATCTAGAAAGCGAACCTTTTATGAGTCCTGACGTTTTTTTTTTCTCTCTCTCTTTCTTTACACATGTTACTCTTTAACCCAGTTCAGCAGAAAGTAAATAATGTGGAAAACACGTGTTCCTCCATCCTGCTCACCTGAGCTTCTAACACATGAGGCACCGTTTCCTCTGTTGGGTTTGGCAACGACGGAGGATACAGAGAAACCGCTTCCCAGCCTCTCTGTCACACACACACACACACACACACAGAGACAGAGAGAAGTTCACATATGGGCAAAGTGTTGATTTTTTTTTTCTGCTTTTGCACATTAGTCGAGCTGTGAAAGAACTTCAGGACTGCCCAAAAAAACCACACTCACCGCTGTGTGTGTGTTTCATTCACTCGTTCCACATCAGTGCTGAAAAATGTCTTGAGCAAATACACTCTGCTTACAGAAAACCCGCAAACCTACGACGCACATGCTCCGAAAGCTCGGCGGAGTTCAGCTAATTTAATATTCCACATCCATGTCCAGTCTCAATAGGAACCTCACCGGGGACTAGTGCTGGCTGCTAATACACTCACACACACACACACACACACACACACACACTCTCTCTCTCTCTCTCTCTCTCTCTCACACACGGACAAACGGAGTCATGCAAGTGGGCACTGAACAAATAAACCCTTCGGTCGCAATGATGGTTTAATTGAGTGGAAAATGATCGATGCTAACAGAAGCGGCTAAGCGCACTTTTCCTGGCGGTGTTCTGGTCATCACGTGTTCTAGCGGTGATTCACGGTGTGATGTCGGGGTCAGCGTGGTACACTTCGCCCTTGTGAACCCCGTGCATGAAGAGGAGCAACATTATTAAAATTCAACAAACTGCGAATTTAGAGTTTAGCATGAGGGGGGGGGGGGGGGGGGG
>JAAGKR010003110.1:42858-77709 GCA_011419295.1 Clarias macrocephalus
TGTGTGTGTGTGTGTGTTGCCCAGGCTTGCTGCCTCCCAGTCCCTACAGCGTTCTGTCAGACATGATGAGAGTTTAGTTTCCTTTCGACTCAGAGCGGAAAAAGGCTTTGAGCTGCACATCTGAAGTGTGTGTGTTCAGGCGTCCTACATGCGTGTGCCCCCGGGACAGTGTGTGTTTAAGTGTGTATAGGTGTGTGTATGTGTGTGTGTGTGTGTGTGTAGGGGCAATGATTAACATTCAATATCCAAAAGCTTTCATTAGATGCGCCATCGTCAAACGTCTATCAATCAGCAAACAAAAGCATCTCAGATACCTGAAGGAAGGAATGCTGAGGTGTGCGAAAGAAAGGAGGCGTGGCCTCTGTGGCAGTCACCGTGAAGAAGGCGTGGCCTCTGGATCTGTCAGTCACAGTGGAGGAGGCGTGGCTTCTGTATCTGTCAGTCTCAGTAAAGGAGGCGTGGCCTCTTTATATTTCAGTCTCAGTAAAGGAGGTGTGACCTCTATAATTATCAGTCGCTGTGAAGGAGGCGTGGCCTCTGTATCTGTCAGTCTCAGTGAAGGAGGTGTGGCCTCTATAACTATCAGTCTTAGTAAAGAAGGGGTGGCTCTGTATCTGTCAGTCTCAGTGGAGGAGGTGTGGCCTCTGTGTCAGTCACAGTGAAGGAGGCGTGGCCTCTGTATCTGTCAGTCACAGTGGAGGAGGTGTGGCCTCTGGATCTGTCAGTCACTGTGGAGGAGGTGTGGCCTCTGTATCTGTCAGTCACAGTGGAGGAGGTGTGGCCTCTGTATCTGTCAGTCACAGTGGAGGAGGTGTGGCCTCTGTATCTGTCAGTCACAGTGGAGGAGGTGTGGCCTCTGTATCTGTCAGTCACAGTGGAGGAGGTGTGGCCTCTGTATCTGTCAGTCACAGTGGAGGAGGTGTGGCCTCTGTATCTGTCAGTCACGGTGGAGGAGGTGTGGCCTCTGTATCTGTCAGTCACGGTGGGGGAGTTGTGTCCTCTGTATCTGTCAGTCACAGTGGAGGAGGTGTGTCCTCTGTATCTGTCAGTCACAGTGGAGGAGGTGTGGTCTCTGTATCTGTCAGTCACAGTGGAGGAGGTGTGGCCTCTGTATCTGTCAGTCACAGTGGAGGAGGTGTGGCCTCTGTATCTGTCAGTCACAGTGGAGGAGGTGTGGCCTCTGTATCTGTCAGTCTCAGTAAAGGAGGTGTGGCCTCTATAATTATGAATCACTGTGAGGTGTGGCCTCTGTATCTGTCAGTGAAAGTGAAGGAGGCGTGGCCTCTGTATCTGTCAGTGAAAGTGAAGGAGGTGTGGCCTCTGTCCTAAAACTAGTATAAAATTTTTAGCTTTGTATTACATTACACCACCTCTGAATCTAATTTAACTGAATTGTTGGCTGCATATATATCATATCTTACACACATATCTTAAACAGTAACAGGGAAGGAGCAACATGTCTCAGTGAGTATCACTTTATTTACAGACAACACATAGGTAACAAGTACTAAAACTGACAGGCAGCTTATCTTTACACTGTGTTTTCAAGGCTACGGAAAGTGAGCATACAGACCTCAGATCAGTATTTTAGCCCAAAGCTATGACTAACTGCAGTCCTCAAGACAGCGGACGCTGATTCTGGATGAGCCGTTTCTCTCCATTCATCTGGGGCCAAGTCGAAACTTGCGTGCAGAAGTCAATAAATCAGCTATCACTTGTCAGAAGCAAATTTTGCATGTCATCCCACATCATCGGCACCTCATCATCTTCTCGATGAGGAGAGGCAGCGATGCTTCCAGCAGATGATGTACCAGATAGGAATAACGCTCAAATTAGCGCCACTCCTAGCTTTATTGGCAGAGATCGCATAGCTGGAGGAGATTCCTGACCCTGCGCATCCCGTAATGCTGTTCTGGACACGCTGATAATACACTACCTGTGTGTGTGTGTGTGTGTGTGTGTGTGTGTGTGTGTGTGTGTGTGTGTGTGTGTGTGTGTGTGTAAAACAGTAACTCCAGTCCAAACCCTTAAGAATGCTCAGTCATTGAGTTACAGTGATTGATGCTATATATGATGAGGAACGCTCACGGCTATTACTGGTAACGTGCACATCTGTTGAACTGGATGACAAGGAAACAGAAGCAATGAGAAACAATAAACAGTGGCACCGATGTCAGCCTAAAACCACACCATGTCATTGCCTCATATGTTAAACATCCTAATAAAACATCCCCTTGTAATTTACAGAAAAAGCCGTGTTTTGTGAATTTTTTACGCTCTGCATCATTATTTCAAGGTTTAATGTCTATTTATTTCATATTTTACTTCATAGATGTTTTGATTGTTTTTATATGCAAAAATCTGATTATAATATTGGAAATTAGTAATATTGGTAATATTTTTGGGTGGCTGGAACGGATTATCTGCATTTACATTATTTCCTATGGCACAATGTTTTTGCAATATGAAATTTGGCCTTCATTTCACAAGTTTTTTGCAATGGATTTGCACCACATTCAGGCTGCACCCTGCTTCATGCCCTAAATCTCTGGGATGGATGGATGGAGTTTTTGCATTAAAATTCCTTAATGGATAGTTTGAATGGATCTTTTAAAAGTGCTTTATGATTATTTATTAACTCGGACACAGCGTGCAGCTGTGAGGGACAACATTAGCATATTTTGTCAGGAATTTAAAGTGGACTTTATCACCTTCTAAGTTCTTACAATATAAAGCCAACCCCCAGGAAACAAACCTCTCTCAAGAGCTCGCAATATTTTACCAACACTCCTCTGTACAAAGTAGGTGTGGCTCCTAATCTGGCAAACAGCCCACGCAATAGGCACATACACCGTCAAAGAACGATCTCCACTCTGCGTGGCGTCACACTTCTTTCCTCCTTCTTTCTCTCTTGTTTGTTTTGGCATTTAGACACCGGGGTCTCACAGATGAGAAATAAAACGCTTTTCATTTGCCAGCGAGCCTGTCTCAGTGCTCACACAAAAGCCCTGCTCGCCCACAGCAATTATGAAATAGTTTGCACATAACATCAAAGCGCAGGCCTGTGCTGCAGATACGCAGGATTCTTAACGCCGCTAATAACACGTAATCGACATACATTCCATCAGATCATTAACGAGCTTTGAATGCTTGTGTTGGAAATTGTGACATGTGTGTTATTATAGCAGAAGACCATGGAAGAACACGACTCCTAGAGACCAACCTCCCGCCACCTCCGAGATCAGCCCTATCCCTAATCCAGTACACCTGCCTGTAATGCACACACAAAGACTATAATAACCTGGATTAACCCCTGTGGGGTGGCAAATCGTTAGGGGGGCGGTTGTGGCATGTCTGACTAGGGTCCAGGGGTAAGATGTAGCGGTAGTTGTAATCATAGCACAATAGATGAAGGTATTGCTATAACACATGATATCTATCTCGATATACTATGCTTGTAATATTTTTGTTTAACATCTAAAAAACTGAATCATTGAATAACTAATACAAAAAAACGTGAAAAGTTTAAAAGGTTCTAAACACTAAGATTTACACCACTACATGAGCTTAATCCTAACATCAATCCACAGACTTGAGTAAAGTTCGAGATATCCTAAGTAAAATACAGTGATCAGCCATAACATTGTGACCACCGGCCTAATATTAAGTAGGTCTCCCTCCTCCCACTAAAACAGTAAGACACTGTTTGTTTTGAGATCTTCCTATTGTAGCCATTAGATCTACAGTAGTGCTTCCATTGGGCCAGCCTTCACTACCCACATGCATCAGTGAGCCTTGGCCGCCCATGACCCTGTCACCGGTTCCCCGGTTTTCCTTCCTTGGATCACTGTTGGTATGTCCTGACTACTGCAGCCTGGGAACATCCCATACGACCTGCAGTATTGGTGTCATCGAGACTTCACAATTTGGCGCTTCTCACAGTAGCTACATTTTCAATATCTTGTTACAAAAGCGGCTGGAAGTGGGTGGGATATACAATACTAGGCAGCAAGTGAACCTTTTTTTGAAGGAGAACTGGTGACAGGGTGGTGGGAGGCCAAGGCTCACTGATGCTCACGGGGAGTGAAGGCCGGTCCATCCAATAGAAATGCTAATGTCGCTCAAATTGGGGAAAAAATGGGCTTCTGATAGAAAGGCATCACATGGTGACCAATGATATTAGGCCTACTCAATATCAGGCAGGATGTTATGGCTGATCAGTGAAAGGAGAAGACTGTTAAGGTCTATAAACTTTAAGTCATGACTAGCTCCAGCCTGCGTTGCCCTTCTTGTATTGGGTTGCGCTGTCGTAACACTTTATTGCTCAAGACTTACCAGTTACCCCACTAACGATCTGGCAAGGCACACGGCATAATTGTGGTAATGATGGATTAATTTAAGCCACATACACAATGAAAGATTTTGCTGCTGTAAGCTAGAAGGACATTACTTATTAGGGGAAAGGACAAGTAGCACAAAAATAGGCTTAAGTCCACGTGTTAGCTCAGATGTAAAGGAGAATTGCAGACACAGGCAGAAAAAGCATTTGAAAATGAACGACTCGTTCCTCTGTTCAACAACTTGGGGGGGAAACAAACAACAACATTTAAAAGAATCCTACATTTTTCAGTCGTGTTCCAAGGTCCTTGGTATTGTAAGCTGTTGTCCTGATCTTGTAAATGCTCTGTGTACAGCTAATAGGTGAAAGCTGTAGGTCAAAGTAAAGGTTTCTGCAAGACTTAGTGAGGACACAGCACCATGGGTCTCAAGAATGTCATCAAGGACGGTAACAAGAAGAACAGGGAGCCACTTTCAGGTTGGTTTTTAAAGCTGCGGGGTTAAGTGAAGTTGAATGTCTATTTATATCATATTTCACCTCATTTACATGTCTTTTCTAAATGTTTTGATTGTTTTTATATGCATAGTTAAAATATGTTTGTAATGTTGGAAATTGGTAATATAGGAAATATTGTTGGGGTAGTTGAAGCAGATTATCTGCATCTACATTATTTCCTATGGGAAAATGTGTTTCACAACATGAATGTTTGCCTTAATCGCCGAGGTACCACTGTATGTGGAAGAGAGCAGACAGCACTTACCCTAAAGAGTGCTACACTGCCCTGTGATGCAGCATGGGCAATAAACGATGCGTCTATATGAGTCTACGGAAGCTTGTGTTCACCTTCCCTGGTTGGCTGGCTCTCCTGTGATTGGGAAAAGCTGGCAAGAGTTGCCAAATGACCAAATTGGGAAGAAAAATAATGAGGAAATAATGGGAGGGGGTAAGGTGTCTGTGGCAGTTTGGTTTGTTCAGACAGTTTGTTCTGGACATCAAACCAATGGACCACCAAAAGAAAGTCCTTGATGCTGGGGGTCTATAGGAATGGGCACCTGAACTTGACAGGTCTTATGCACTGTACTGTACATTTCACACAAGTCTGGTTTCGGTACAATTTCACAAAGAAGGAAGGCAGGACGCACACACACAGCTCTTCACCCACGTATCTGAGGCTATTAGGGCTGGAAGAAGAAAACCGCAGCCTGCTCACCTTTCCTGAGCTCAGCAAACCCATTCTCCTGCACTGAATCTGCTTAGATTGGGAAATCCAAACCGACACCTCGCAGAGATGTCGCAACACCAGCAGACCTGCCAAGAGCGCAGTCATTCTGCGGCTGGCATTCAGGGAAACGCGCCAGCGTGCCCGCTGACAACCTGGCACCAAAAATTATTAACCGTCACAGACGCTCCGGCCTGGCCTTGACACCCGTCGGCCTTGTTAATTTCATTAGAGCTGAGGCTGCCCTCCATCTCCATGGGCAATTTGCTCCTCATATTTAAAAAAAAAAGAGTTTCTGAAACTCGCACAACACGAGCTGGAACTCCCGTACTCAACATTAGTGTGACATCATGATCACACTTTTACCCTCCATCCACAAAAGCGTTGGTCAGTTTGTGACGTTAGATTCATGGCAGCGAGGGACGACTGGACTGCAGGTGGATGGGGTTTGATTAATTGTGCTGCTAATTTAAAAACACAAGGCTGTGGGATTATGGGGAAAAAGTGTGATACAGAAAGTTTGCCAATCGGTGAACACCTTGAAAAGTGTTAGATAACACAATGTTTTAATCAGGTTATGCAAGGTTATGCTTAAGGTTACGTAAAAGCCACACGGAGGAGTTTTGTGCAATCTGCAACAGTTACGCGATCTCACCTGGCCTCTTCATCAGGATACAAACAACTCACCTGAGCTGGTTAAGCAGCCTGTCAAGGTGAGGCTGTAGGAAATTACCCTCTATAGGCAGGCGTCAAGCAACAGCCCCGGGGGGTAGAAGGCACTTTGCGCCTCAAATTCCAAAAGATGAAAGATTCCCTTTGTCATGTCTACTGAAGGCCGTGATAACAGCAGGAAACTGGGGAGAGCAACAGTATTCTCTCTCTCTCTGTCTCTCTCTCTCTGTCTCTGTCTCTCTCGTGGAGTTTAGCCCCGAGCAGAAGCACACCCTAAAACCACCAGCGCATGATAACAGCTCGGAAAGAATTCATGTGGTAGCCCAAAGACAATGAGATATCTGTGAATAGTTAGGAAGAGGTGTATTATGACTGCGAGACAACAAGAAAAGACATTGCTGAAGTTGAAAGACCCCAAACCGCTACCGTTGCTAATCACCCCCTAATTAGCATTATACAAATAACGTCCTCGATAAGTACGTAATTGCGCCTGGTGCTCAAAATCTACAGGCCCGGCATCCAGACTCTGAAGCGAGAGTGATCTGATAAGCAACGCGACTTCTCCAGACGCCCCTATGATCAAGCGGAGTGGCAGGTCGTAGCGTGTCAAAGCATGGAGGCTCGGAGTGGGGGGATGGGGGGGTGCTAATTGAGCTGGACAGGCACATGTGGGACACGATAATGTGTACAAAAGAGCGTGTGGGATGAGGCTAAACCCATCCCCCCCCCCTGGCATAACAGGCATGCCTCGCTCGCTCTGGCTGTTAAAAAGCCATTCCGGACATACAAGAGGAAAAAAAGCCCGAGCGAGCGCTACAACATCCACAACATACCCACATCCACCGCGCTATCGTCTTTACCTGCTGAAATCTAATCTGATGGCCCTTTGTGGAGCATCGTGAAAACAAATCAGTCGGCCTTTAATCATGCTGGGGTACGTAAGTTACAACTGGATAACTTTGAAGTCATACGGGAATATCTTATCACGGTGTCTGGCCGAAAAAAAATTAATGGCAGAACAAAACGAGGAGAGAAAAACACGGAGACGACAGGTGTCTCCGACTTGAAGGGGAAAAGTTACCGTACAAAAAAGAAAAACACTTACCTGTACACAAAAAAAAAAACAGCTCTGTTATAGAGAGTGCGCAGGCCAGGAGGTACTTTCAGATGGCAAAAACATATCATCTTTAGGTGAGAGTTTTGCTAAATGGTTATTAAAGTAAACCGTTAATTTAGGCTAAGGTTACATTTATTTGTAAAATGTCAGAAAAGGAAGTTTTGCAAGAAATAAAATATTTAAATGGATTTTTCACACTGGAAGGGCCACACACGTACACACACACACACACACACACGCTCATTTAAACACTGGGAAGTTTGAGAACGCCAGTTAGCCTAATCTGCATGTCCTTGGACTGTTGGAGAACCCAGAGGAAACCCACCAGCCAAGTACAGTATGGGGAGAACATGCCAACCCCATGCACACAGACCCAGAGACGGGAACCGAACCCTGGAGGTGCGAGGCCACCCTGCCGCCTAACTTTTAATTATGTTATGTTCTTACATTATGCTTCTCGTTTTATTTTTGCACAAGTTTGCATTTTGCTATTTGATCTTCTGTTCATATATGTTTATACTGTACAGTCAAAATGTCTACATTCTAGAACAATACTGGATTTTTTTTTAAAACTTATTTTAAGACATGAAGGTCAGCTTCTTCTGGAACGGTTCTTGTATGAACAGTATTGTGTCGAGTGCGTTTGTAAACCCCATCAATGGTTTCCATGATGAAACTGTCTCTCATGAAGACCTTCCCAGGAAAACGAGACCAAAAACTGAGCTCTGCTGCAGAGGAGAAGTTCATTTAGAGTCACCAGCCTCAGAAATCACCAACTAACAACCAGCACCTCAGATTAGAGGCGCTATGAAGCTTTACAGAGCAGAAGTAGCAGATATACATCTCAATATCAACTGTTCAGAGGAGATTATTGTGTATTTTGGATAAACGCCTTTTGGAAAGACCATGGAATTAGAGGGGGTGTACAAACTTTTGACTGGTAGCGTATGGATTATGAAAGTATGACATATCACCACATTACAAAACCAAGGGTAATAAGGTCTTGCCTTATTGTAAACATATCCATTTCTGAAAGAAAAACTAAGCGAAGGCTGAATGCGTAAATCCTGTGACCCCAGCACTGATCAGGCCACGGTCACGGCTGGTGGTCATCTGCTCAGTGCCTCTGCACCACAATGACTGCTCTCAAACCCTGACGAGGGGAGGAGCAGGGTGCGCAGGGCAACAGGAGAACGCATGCCTTTAGATGACCTCTGACCCCGGCTGGGTGAGAAGAGTGACCTGCCACCAAGATTTACATACTAACAGGGACACACACACACACACACACACACACACACAGCAAGGGGGACTGTGAGAAGTTTAAAGGTATTAGAGGTATTGAGTGAGCTATGGGATGAACATGTGTGTGTGTGTGTGTGTGTGTGTGTGTGTGTGTGTGTGTGTGTGTGTGTGTGTGTGTGTGTGTGTTCCCCTGCTGCTGCATACACTTTGGTTTTACATTAAAGGCGCCCCTGAGGGAGCGGGTTTATTAACAGGGAAGCCCTGAGGTTGTGCTGTCGAGTTTTCCATCTCGCTCGAACCAACCCAAATAAAAAGCCATGTTACTCATGAACCTGCAATCTCAGTAAGGCAGGTAGAGCTGGGCGATGTGCCCTATAAATGAAATCTCGATTTTTTTTTAAGACCAAATTCGATTTTCGATTTTAAAACTATTTTTTTGCTTAAAATAAATAAAAATAATAATAATAAAAAAACAGACAGTATAGGGTTTTTTTTATTATTTACTTAAGCAAAACGATATAACCAAAACATTACCTGCTTATTTGGATTAAAAATATATATATTAAATCACTTAAACAATTTTGCAAACCACATGCAACTTACATGCTGAATATAATCAAACAGGAGCCTGACAGCATTTTTTAAAACTGTGTATCTGGGCATAATGTCTTTAGTGATATAACACGACACAACATCAGTAATAACTTTCCATCGAGGCTCTTATCATATGGGACACTCGCTGTTCTCTCCGGGCTTTAGTCGGTGTTTCCGCGCTGCCGCTTGTCTTGTTTATCTCGCAGCGCCAAACACGACGCCAATTCAACAGTGTGACTCTGTTTGAGGTGCGCGAGGAAATTAGTCGTGCTCAAGTAAATTAGCTTCTTTTAGTTGCCACAAACTTCAGACAGATTTTACACCAGGCTTCGGCTTGTTCAATGTGTAAAGTTGAGAACCCGAACAATTTCCACGCGCCTCTGTTGGACACGAGCTCTTTGGTTTCATCAGCGCGCGCTGCCATGTTGTATCTCGTATTTCCGCACCAAAGTGAAACTGTAAAATCGATTTAAAACTCTCACAGGTGAGCGGTTAATTAGGCGCGACATCATGTGGTCGGACAATCATGTCTCTTAATTATTCTGCCATTGGTGCGATTACAATTTATCTAATATTTTAATAAAAAATCGCGACACCTTGATTTAGGAAAAAAATTTTATCGTCTTAAAACGTAAATTCGAATTAATCGAAAAAATAGAAAAAATCGCCCAGTCCTAAAGGCAGGTATATCGTTTCTATAGTAACAGATTCATCATTCGAATGACGAAGCATTCTTCAGGAACTTGTTCTTTAACATTTTACAGAAGGAGTCTCAAGCGTTAGTGATTTGACTTTTCCAACAGGATTGAAGCTTTGAGGTTTCTCGCTGCCATGGCACGATGGTGAGGGAACGGTGGTTTACATGAACAGGAACTTGTTTCATAGATGTTTTACGAGGTTTTGAGATTAGCCCTCTTTACAAGCTCTGTTTTTTTTGCTCCCTTAGACGTCTTAAAACCTGGCAGTAGAATCCGCTATTGACAGTCCTGGGGACAAATTGTCAACACACAATCCCGTGAATGTCGATGCACTTGGTCGAGCTGTGGAACTGCTTCGCCTTTTTCAGTTGTGGGCTTTTCCACTGTGAAGACTGTTGCTTCGTCTCGTACACACAAGTTTCGTCACTGGTAATGAGGTAATGATCCTGGACATGAAGGACGGGTCATCTACGGCACGCGGACGGAGTTCTTGGCAGACTTCGACGCGATGTTCCTTCTGCGCCTGGGTCAGCGGTCTGGGGACCACCTTGGCAGCAGCACGGCACAAGTTCAAATCCCACATGATGATTGCCTGGATTGTTCCGTACGACTCACCGACAACGTTGTGGATTGTTCTCCGACAATCCTCATGCACAAGTTGATGAATTGGTTACGATATTTTCTGGAGTATGAGCTTGTTGATGGTCTTCCTGATCTCTCGTCATCCTCTAGTGATGTTCTTCCATCACAAAAAAACGCCTCGAACTAAACTTACCGAATCATGGCAAGTGTCCCTGTAGCAGATGTTCCCAGTTTCACGCATGATTTCACATTCGCTCTTTGCTCTAATTTGCTGAATAGCCGCAGTTTCACAGCTCCCGATGTACACAGGACGATGTCTTTTGGCACGCTGACTTATGAAGGCCGCTGCCCCTTGTGACTCGGCGTGCGGCCTTGTGCTGCCATCTGTTGGTGTGTTACAAAACTAGTCTTCAAACTTTTTACATCTCGTGCAGCATTAAGTGTACGTAACTACTGTATAAGAGGAGGAAAAATTCGCTGTTCTTTTAACGAGGAAATCATCATCATCATTGGTGCAGGCAGAAGAGGAATAAACCGCTGCAGGATGTGCTCTGTTAGGAAAGTAATCAACATCTCCAAGGTAACAGTGACTGTGATTTGTGACGTCACCCCCCACTCCAGTGCAACACTGGTTCTACTGAATCGAATCGTTGTGATGTAAATCAATTGGACAGTGTGGCTATGATTCACAGCTCTACTTATCATATCATAAAAATCCACATAAGCCTTTAACCATTTGTAACTTTTAAAGGCGTCAGCCATGTCATTGTGTTTAAACATATACACCACCACTCACACCATGAGCCAAATATAAACAGCCTGGATGCTGAGATATGTCCTCTGGCTTGCCTCTGCACTCACAAATATTTCCCCTGTCCCTGTTTGACCTTCCGCCCCATGCAAGCTGCTCACTCTCTCTCTCAAACACACACACACATACAAAAGTAGGCCAACTTTGCTCTCTCAGCTTTCAGTAAGTAGCACCTACTCTTTGAAAAATCTTCATGCCATGCCGAGCTGGTTCTGAGGTCGCCCTCGTTTGATCCGCACCCAACAGGGGGCTGCGCACGGCGTCGGGGTGAAACCCTGTGAGACTCGACTGCCTCCTTGTTCTTCTCACGAGGAACCAGGCAAAGAGAATAGCTGATAAAATGGAGAGAGAGAGAGAGAGAGAGAGAGAGAGAGAGAGAGAAAACACCCACCCAGGTCCCGCTGCTGCCCGAGTCTCCTGCTGAGCGGTGAATTATTAAAGGCCGAGGCTTGTTTTTGTTCTTGCTTAGTGTGTGAGGCTACTTCTGCTTCTCCCGTCTCCTCTTACAGATCCATATCTCAGGAAGCAGATTTTATTATAACGGACCGGTGGCGGTGTGCCGAGCGGGATGCCGGCCAACCTGGCAACCGGACCAACAATCAGCGGTTTGTGTTCGTACCGAATTAGCTCGCTCGCTAATCTTGAACATACATAGATGCACATGCATTCCGTGCAGGAGACAACAACGCAAGGAGAGACGAGTCGAAAAGCACGGTGCGAGCTGATGTACCGTACGCTAACATACATCACATAGGGCTCTTTCTAACAGGTCAGCGTTTCTATAGTAACAGCGAAGGAGTCTCCAGTGTCAGTTAGAGAGAAAGTTCGGACGTTTAGAACGGAGGAGTTTACGCTTCCCGGTTTCTCTGTAAAATTTTTAACATTTGAGTTTTATTCTCATCTCGTGAACTTTACATCGCTGCATTATATAAGAGAAATATGTTGTTGAGCGGTTCATGCTTTCACTCGCTCCTCGTGGGTTTGTTTTAATCACATTATACCTTTTTCATACCCTGTCAATAAAAACAGCGGCATGTTGAATGGACAGGCGGATCTGTCTGATAGGTCTTTGTTTCAGCACTGATGAGTTTCTTACAATATGGCGTGTGCCATCAGGGAAGAAATAAAAACTCTATAGATGTGATGTGCTGGTGATTCAGGACATTCAGGTGGTCATGTGACTTCATTTTATCTCCACATAACGTTGCTGAGTCTCGAGCTGAGCGACTGAAGCGACCCCAGATCATAACACTGTCTCCAGAGGCTTGTACAGTGGACACTATGCATGATGGGAGCATCGCTTCATGCGCTTCCCTTCTCACCCTGACACGCCCATCACTCTGGAACAGACTGGACTCATCAGGTCACATGACCTTTTTCATGCATCGCTCCAAAGTCCAGACTTTATGATCCCTAGCAAACTGAAGCCTTTTTTCCAATGAGTCTCTCTAACAAGTGGTTTTCTTATAAGGATCAAATTTGATCCTTTTGAAACAGTGACATTTTTATGACCAGGTTGTATATTATACGTAGGATGCCAGAGTTATAAAAAAACTAACAGCACCTGCATGAGACATGACTTAGCTAATCTTGGTGACAGGAAAATAGATTACCCTGGTATATTTAGACTGAGGTTTAATAAATATCAGATAATAAGCAAGAAACATTAAGAAATTGCTTTCAAATCATAGATTCTGGTCTTTTTTTATGTATGGAGTAATGTGTAGAGATTCCTCAGGCTAGTGTTCAGATGCAGCGTGACCAGGGTGACGACACAGAGTGAACTTGAAGGTTGAGCTTCAGACAGGCGGCGTCTGACATCCCAAGAGCGGCCGACCTATTCCAGGGCTGATATCATCTCTGACACGAGTATTATCGCCAGCCGGGATTGGCGCAGCTCTCGCTCTTACTCTGTGCACCTGCCAAGGCCGTTCGACAGAGCCAGACCCGTACGATACGCCATCCCAGAAATGTGCTGACACGGGGTAGCGTTGTAGCGCTGCAAAGTCTCGGAGTCTAAACGCAGCCCGACCTTGTCACCAGAGCAAGGTGAAAGCACGGGTAATGAAGAGCAGCTGAAACAGAACGGGAGGCACCGCAGAAGGGCCCCGAGCACCCAGAGCGATAAGCGCCTCTCCATTTAGGCCGAGCTCGTAACCTGAAACCAGAGCGCTTTTTTAAATCGACAACACAATTGATGCCGTTCCTGAGAAGGGGAAAATGTGTTTCGGCTTTCAGAGGACACACATGCACACACACACATACACACAGAGAGTCAGGTGCTAGCTAACAACCTACAAAACACAAGACACATAAACGCGTATTAGCGTTGCTAGCATTCCTTTCCCGTAAAAGGATCCGGGCTCTGTCAGCGGGTCTGTTTATAGCTATGCAAATACATTAGATCTTTATCGCGGACATTAGCGTGTGCGCCAAGATGCCGTGATCTCGACATGAAATGAAAAGAAAACAAGTTGGAACCGTCCTGTTATGGGAAAATAATCAACAACGACAACAGCCCGAAGATGAACATCTGTCAGATAGATAAAGCAGCGCGTCCTGAAGCGGTTTATCCGATTACAAATCAATCCACATGTCGCTTTCGTTCCCGCTAGCGAGCGGATGCAAGCAGCCGTTAATGAGAAACACTTCAGTTTCCTTTCTCTGCTCGCCCACTGACACAAAAGCCCTCGAAACCCATCTCCTTCAGCTGCGGGAAAGAAAGCGTCTCTGACGGACTCGTCGGCGCGCTCGCTCGCTCGCTTCGCTTTCGCGCACTTCAAAGCCTTTTAGTGGCTCATCATTTACAACCTCTTGAGCTGAAGAGCTGAAACTCTTCTACCCCCCTCCCCTCCTTTAGTAGTAAATGGTCATTATTCATGACCCTGTCATTCCATACAACATGCTCCTAAGACTATGAGGTTGACACGTCGCAGTGCGCCGGTTCGAGTGCGTGAGTGTGTGTGTGTGTGTGCGAATGGAAACACAAAGCACTCTGGATAACGTTGTGCTGTTCGTTGCTTTAATCAAACGTGGCATTTTACAGAGTACAGGGAACAATCGACACGCCAGCATGGTGCAGGGACTAATGTGTGAATGGACGCATCTGAGACACAAAACTTCCCAACAGGACGGGACACAGAAGTGAAGACGTAAGGCAATGAGCACTTCAAATACTTACATATTCTTCACATACTTAAAGGTTCTAAGCAGAACCATGCAACAAAGTGTTTTCCTTTAAATATCCAATGAACTCCTTAAGAAGAGCGTCTGGCTAAGTGTGCGGTACAAACCGATAAACCTGTTACACGCCTAAAGGGCTCTCCAAGGGTTCTGCGATGTCTCGAAATAAGCTACACACAGCAATCCCAAACTGTAACAAAAGCACCTGGACAACTTGGAACGAACCACCTGGTATAGAATGGAGAGGGAATTCGTGACAGGTTTACTGGATAATTAAAAGGTCTACACTGAAACCTGCAGGACGCCGCAGATCAGATACGACACGGAGTGAGGAAGGTGGACCTGATTAAATCATCACTGGCTCTGGATAAGTTCCTCATCTTCTTTCTCCAGCATTCAACGTCCGCACTCGTGCCAGTCTGATTACAGCACCTCACCTGCGCCCCTCGAACCCACCTGCTGCTGCTCAATCATCCAGCTCCCGAGCACAACCGCAGCCATTATTCACAGTCCAAGAGCTGTCTTATTGTCCTCACCGCTGACCTTCTGTCTGTCTTATCCACCAGCCGCAATCTCCAGTGGTACCCTGTCATCGTCGCCGGGGCTGATTCGGGCCAGGGCAGGTGCACGGGCTGAACAGACAGTCGAAGTGTCAGTGTCTCATCAGCTAAAAAGAGTGGAGGCATACAGTAGCTCTGGTCTGCTACAGTAGATGCTTGTTGTGTGTGTGTGTGTGTGTGTGTGTGTGTGTGTGTGTGTGTGTGTGTGTGTGTGTGTTTTTATATTTTTTTTATTAAAATCCTATAATTATAGCAAATACTATTTCACATTCAACAGCAAATGTTTTGATAGCATGGAAACAAGCTGAACTCTTCTGTTATGGTTGATTCATGTCAGCGGCCCTTTAATCCGGACTCAATAATAACAATCATTTAACAAAAGGTCACTGAGAAACTCATGCACAGCTGCTTGTTCTTCCTGATTTAGAGGAGTTTCTCAAACACACTTCTAACTATACATTATTAGCTTTGCTAGAGGCTGTTGTGCTCACACACACACACACACACACACACACACACACACACACACACACACACACACACACACACACACACACACACACACACACACACACACACACACACACACACACACACACACAGACACACACACACACACACACACACACACACACACACACACAGAGGTCTTTAACCAAACACTCTACAGCACTCTACACATGCTGATCCTCCAGATCCCCCTTTTAATTCCGGAGGACAACTGACACACACACACACACACACACACACACACACACACACACACCGCCTCGGTCAGGGGGAGCAGCACAGGCCACCTTACACTCAAATCAAATCCAGAAAATCATCACAATTATCATATATTTAATCCCTATAAATATCCATTTTAAACACAGCTCTTTACAGTGGAAAGTAAAAATAAGTAATAAATTTAAATATTCAAAAGAACAAAAAAGAATCAAAATAATAATAATTATGCATTATGTATATATTTTTGTTTTATTTATCAACACAATCAAAATAAAAAAATCAAGTCAAAATGATTGTTTTTATGTACACACTCCTTATCCTAAAATACGATAGTTTAATACCCTGAAAAAACTCCAAACATAAAATTAAAAAGTCAAAATTAATATGGTAAATAAAAGTCCCATTGGGGCATTTAAAAAAAAACTTATGAAAAAAAATGAATGAATCTAAAGATAAACAAAAAACAAACAAATAAAGTATGGAATTCATAGATTAAATATATTTATTGACTAATTACAAAATATAGAAAATAAAATTTTATATTAGTATTATCTTTTTTAATTATATATGTCTTCATGGTTGAAAGTGAGAAATAAAAAAAAGTTGAAATTAAACAAGTCAAATATCAAATAAATGAAAAATATCAAATGAATAAATATGCATATAAATAAATAAATAAATAAATATCACAGAGCCTTTTCTGCCATGTACTTATTCAAGAAACAATTTTAATTGTAAAAGTAACTAGGCATCAATGACTTTGGGAGACATTGAAAATCAGCTAATGTGGTCATTTCCACCACCGATGATTATTGGATGGTTAGCGGATGGTTAATGAATGGTTAGTTAATAGTTATGAGATGGTTAATGGAAAGTTATGGCATAACAAACTCCTTTTTTTTAAATGTTACTTCGCTTTTTAAAAAGGCTTTTTAATTGTAAATCCTGAATTGGACCTGAAGTCCGTGCCTCAGGCTCAAGTTGATCCCAGGTGGTTGAACACGCCTTAAAAAGTGAGGCTTAAACGCCCAGCTTAAATTTAATTCCTTCCTCCTTCTCTTTCTCTCTTTCATCCTCTCAGTCTCCTTTCTCCAAGTCTGAAAACCTGCTCAGACCAAACACGGGCAGGAGACGTCATTAGCCGAGCGTCAGACTGGCTGTGCCCGCGGCGTCACGCCACCTGGGAGGACGTAACCTTTAACCCTCGGCTTGTGCTTTTAATTAATGAACAACGTCTTAGCGATGGCCTCAAGCTATCCGCAGCCCTACTGTTCTGTTCAGCACTCATAAATTTTGAGCTGAAATCCACCGCACATTCCAGGAATTAATTAGACGTGATCGAACAGCAGGGCTTTATTTATTTATTTATTTGTTTTATTTGCTTCCTGCATTGTGAGGACATGCAACATGTGTATCAGGTAACATTACCAGGAACTTGAAGCTCACACACTCTGACGGACTCTGAGGTCACATGCGTTAAGAAGATCGGATTCAAACACTTGGTTGTTGAGTGTATAGCGCTGGTGACCACAAGCAGTGAGTAAAGGTCAGCGATAATAACTCGCCTGTCCTTTTCCCAGTAGGACACAGTTTCAGAGTTTCTCATTATCTCTCTCTCACACACACCTTTCTCACACCATGGCCTGTAATTATGGAGTTTCTTGAAGCTAAATGTTCTCCTGTCAGAGTTCAAAGCAAAGCATCACTCATGCATGGCCATTACCGACACAGACAGCTGTTCAGACAGAGAAGACTTAATGAGCCAGTCGGGCTTTTCGCAAACCATCACCTGAGTCACTGAATTCCTGTGGCCTAACATTGCACCCTGAGGAACACCTCATCAGGATGCACTATTAATGGAGACTTTTCATAAACAACAACAACAACTATCTTACATACTGTACATGACTGATTCCTGGTAAGCCTTACAGCTGGCTGTTTAGCACCAGAACACTAGATCACATTTATTTAAAAATGTAAAATTGTAAGATTACCATTTTAAAAAATATATTATTTAACTTTTTTACCATTCGCTAGCTGTAGTTCAAATTAATTGAGACTGATAGGGAGAATAATAATAATAATGTTTTTTATTTCTTTAGTGTCAATTGTAGTCAACCTAATCAGAACGTCTGTTAAAACAGTCGATGAGGAGGAACAAAGAGATGCCATCGCTGCCAGCGGCCCTAAAAGTCAGATTATTTTAGTTAACTTTTCTCCTCACAGTGCTTGTATTGTAATTTCCCACTAAACTCCTGCCGAAACTGTTTCCTATCTAATACTTTTCATAAATTGATGTTGTTGTTATTGTAGCTGAAGTGAAGTCAGCCAGCAGGGCCTACGGCTGACCACACAAGGGCTGGAATTGTGAAGAAGACCCACTGTGGAAGAATGAGACTGCGGTGAGGGTAGAAATAAGATAAATGAGCTCAAAGATGCCGTTTTGGAGCCTATTGGAGGGAAAAGTATCACATGTTAATCATCTTCAGGCTTGCTATCAAATGTAAGTGGGTTTGGCCGGTTCCAGGTTTTAAGACATGACTAAACAAAGCATGTGATGTGCTCTAGCAATGTTTGTCTATTACATTCTAAGACCAAACTGAGAAATTTAGGATTCTAGACGTCCCACATTCCTGACATTACTTTGCGGATATGTTTGTTAGTCTCAACCCCTGCTTAAGCCAGGATTAAACTACACAGGAAAACGGCAATGCTGTATAATGTATGTCATGATAATTACCTGATATATAACGGTATTACCTTAATAGTTCAGACATTACCATAGTAGGCACCACAGGACTTTATAGAGTCCCAGAGTAGGTTGTTGTGGCACTTGACTGAGTACAATGACAGCATGGGCATCGCTAAACACCTTTTACTGCCTCTGTAAAAGTTTTAGTAAGCACTCATATTTAGCAGTGGATTCATTCATATTGGAAACATCAAGAAATAATGGATCTTATTTCCTAAACTTCCTAAACTGAGTGGGGGGGGGGGGGGGGGGGTTGGTTGGGCTACGACTCGGATGTAGCTGATGATAAACATGTGTGAAAATCCCTGAAGACCGTCAGTTTGTAACCACTCAGACCAGTTAATGTTGAACCAAAAACATTCAATCATTAAAGTCACAGTGTTCAGACTTTGTCCCTGTTCTAATGTATGATTATAAATATTAACTAAATTTATGACTCGCATGCACTTACGCACTGTGCTGCTGCTACATGATTGGCTAATTGAATAGAAGAAGTGAACTGGAGGTGTAAAGTTGTTCCTATTAAAGTGAACCAGGAGTGTGTGTATCTATGTATATACGTGCAATAGAGAATCAAGAAAAAAAATGCGATTTTACTAGTAGAGCTTGAGTGCTGGATGTTGGAATGTTTCAGTGAACAGAAAGCGTCAGGTTCCGTTTCCATTTCCACTCTTTATACTATATACTGTAACTACATACTGCTTGTGTGATTAGCTAGTAAGGAAGTAAGCTAGCAGCTAGCAGTGTCCAACAAAAAGAAGTGTAGGAAACATTTTAATCATTCTAGCTAATCCTTTTGAAACAAAAGATAGAGAATAGCTGGAAATCTAGCAAGGGATAATGTTAGCAAATTAGCCATGTTTCTGACTAGGTTCTGTTGTCTATAGCGTTATATAAAGCTTGTGGCAGGAATACAGCTAATGTAGAGTTATGTGTAGTATCGTCATTTCGTGTCATTTTTTAGTTTAATACAAGAGAAACAAAGCAATTTTTTGCGCTTTTGCATTTTTTGCACAATTTATTCAAAAACACTAACCTAACCATAATCAAGGTTAATAACGAGCTCTGTGCATACAATACCTGTACTACACCTAGCCTTCCTTTATAATTAGCAAAGTTACCATTTTCTGAGCGCATTATTCTCTTCATGTTCATCACCGGCAGAGTGAGAGCATCACATCGCTGCAATATAAAGAGCTCTAACCTCTAACAGATGGCGTCTGGCGCGCTTTCCTCCGGCGCTGTGTGTTTCTTTGACCACGAGGCTGATGTAGAGGCCCTGCCGAGCCACTGGCAAAACCTGCACTTCTTATAAATTTTCATTTATTAAAGCAGTATTGGTTTTGCCCAGACGGTCGCTCCGCTGTGAACTTGCATGAGGGTTGGAGGAATGAACCCACAGTCGTTCTCGCTCTTGTTCATAAGCCACATAAAATCCCACAGCACATCATATAGGATGTAATAAAAGCCATGTTGTGATAAGAGAAGTCATCAGACCTCGTGGTAGTTCTGAGTGGTGGGAAAAATGTCCATCTGAAGAAATTTTAAATAAATCACAAACCTCAGATAGCTCCTGTATAGAAGGATAGATAGATAGACTTTATTGATCCCAAAGGAAATTCCAGACATCCAGTAGCAAGGAGGACACTAACAAAAAGTCAAAGACAGCTTTGTAGCTGTGATTGCACACTGTAGAGCTTAGACATACATAACATACTACATACATTAGTGCGAGATGACCAAATAAGTATATATATATGAACATGTTACATCTGTTCATTTTTGACTGTTGTGCGAGACAATTTTTTTGTAGTCTAGGTGGACCTGGTTCCATTATTTATCGAAGGCTTTGTGCACATTATGGAGAAAGTATTCGGATATCTGTAAAAAAAAAAAATTGGACCAATACTCTATGAGAAACGTGAAAGTTTCATCACTCTGAGCCTGAGAGTAAATGGAACGGAAACATCCTCGATTATCACCGACCGAGAACTGCTACCCAAGGCCGGCGTGACCTCGCATGATGACGCACGTCCACATGCTTCTGCCCACACTGTCGACCCTCAATAAAACGTGGTTTTGAGGTGTTAAAGCTCCTCCCTATAGTCCTGATCTCGCTCCATCAGACTTTCACCTGTTTGGTCTCCTGAAAGCAGCCCTATGAGGACGCAGATTCACTTCTGATGAAGAACTGAAGACAGCGATGCATTCGTGGCTCACAGCTCAGGATAAAACATTTTTTAATGAGGGAAATATTATGTATGTGTTTAAGTGAACCTCGACCCTGCAAACAAGGCTGGCCAACAGCAAGCAGAATTGAGGCAGCGCTAATTATTGCACAATGCTAACAGAAGTTTCATTAACAACGCTAACTATTTACCTTTATATTCCTTTCAAAACTGAAGTTTTTTCCACCCTGCTGAAGAAAAACAAAAGTGATAGGAATTACTGCTTTATTATTATTATTATTATTATTATTATTATTATTATTATTATTGTAGCTGCCACACAACATGAAGGACAAGCTAATGGATGGATTTCATCTAAGACAAAAAGAAAAAGTTAGCCGTGTAACCAGGAATAAAAGTTAAAACCCAGCAGCAGTGATTTGGCTCTCAGGTTTTGTGATTTTGTTTATTTTAATTAAGATACACTTTGGCAGAAAATGATCAAAGCTTAAATTGTCATTATAAGAGTAGCTGCTGTATGTGAGGGTTTTTCCTGATGAAATCATTTCCCAATTAACTGATGAGTTGATTCAGGTGTCATAGAGAAAGGGGGGGACTTTGAAACTGAACAGTCTGGATCTAACTCAGTGTAAAAGCTAAAGATGAAAACACTTCATAGGAAAATAATCACCGCAAAGTTATTGTTAATTAAAGGAGGGGGGGGGGTTACTATGGAAACGCTAAGGTGTTATATGATATAAACCTGTGTTACTGTCAGAGCTGCTGTTACAGGTAATTAATCAACACCTTCTGACCAATCAGCGCCGTACACTCTCACATGATTAATGCTCAGCCTGCAGGAAACCGGAGGACCCGGAGGCCGGGCTTAGTGTGAGCTACATCCCGAGAGCGGATGATCAGAGGCTAATTACCAAGCTCATCCTACTGATGTAATCTCTCTCCAGCACAGCATGTGTGTTTGGGTGTGTACGTGTATGTGTATGTGTGTGTGTGTGTGTGTTGTGTGTGTGTGTGTGTGTGTTTGATCACCTCAAAAATATACTTACTTCCAATCAAAACTTCAATCCTTCCCTGAAGGCGAGAAAGCACGTATTGGGTTACTGACTCACACACACGCGCACACACACACACACACACACACACACACACACACACATGATAACACACGCTCCAACATGCTCAGATGTTCAGTTTTAAGAAATGAAGTTGGGCATAATTAAAAAAAGGACCAGGGCTGGTTTTTATCTTTGAGGGTTTTTTCTGGTTTTGTAACAAGGTTGCATGTGAAACGAAATCAAATCTGTGCACGACGTTTTGAAAGCAGTCCATGGTTCCAAAACGATCATTCTTTCCTCACCCCAGAACAGATTATCTGCGTTTACCTTATTTCCAGTATTACGATTTATTTTAAACTACCTGTTTAGAGATTTGGTAATTTCTGGGTAAAGCTCACTGACTGGACATGAAAACCCCGAGCCGATCGACTACGTTTAGACTAAGAGAAACATCATGTACTTTTCATGTTCCGCTAAACCATTTCCTTCATTACGCAAACAGAAAAGGAAACGCAAATCCATTTTGTGCACGAGTTCAGGCTAATCCGCTCCTCCGCAACACAGCGAGACCGCCAAGTGCAAAAGGACTGACACGGGATCCGTCTTTGTCTTTCACATCCTAATAAACGCAATTACGTCCTCACTCAGGAGTTCATCTTGCACTGATCAATCATTTTCCCCCCACGTGATCGTGGCGGCTCAGAAATCCCACACGGGTCGCGATTCGAGTTCGCGCTCTTATTAAAACGTCAAGTACAATCCACGGGAACGAAGAGCGCAGTTATTGCACGTGCCCTTGGTAGGTATTAGAAAATATGAAGTGAGACAGTGAACGTGTTTTTTTTTCTTCTCCTAGCTTTTTTTTATTATATATTTAACTGTCAAACAAAATTTTTTCATGAAATTCACAAGAACTTAAAAGCCTGACGACAGAAATGTTGTTGTTGTAAAAGCGTTACAGCACCACTTGGAGAAATTGACTCAGCTTGATGTTGCAGGCGCTCCGGGACTGCGACACGACGAAATGGTGCCTTATTGTGACAGTAAATTTAGCGAGGCATCGAAAAGGAGAAAGACAGAAGAGCGTGGAGGTGCTGGTGGGTGACATCGCTGAGATGTTGTTTGACATGTCAGATCAGGACGATGTGGGGCAGAGACACTTTAAGGCTATCCTAAGAATTTGTCCTCTGACTGCTGTGTAAATTTTATGTAAAGCAACTAATAAAAAAGGTTCGTGCCAAGACTCTGATAAGTGGAACGTGAAGCTGGACGTGATCCGCTAAGCGTCAAACTGTATGTTACTCTGCAGGAAGAGCTGGACGTCAACCGCTACTGGGGAACAAATATTCCCATAGAACATAATGTAAGTGCAGAGAATCTGTTCCACCCACCAAAAATATTACCCATATTACCAATTATAATCATGTTTTTGCAGATAAAAACAATCAAAACATTTAGAAAAGACGTCAATGAAGTAAAATAAATAGACATTAAACCTCACTTAACCTAAATTTAAGATTCCTTTCTGCACCGGCTGCTTCATGAACCAAACTGAAAGTTTTGTTCTTGTTACCGTCCTTGATAACATTCTTGAGACTCATGGTGCTTCACTAAATCTTGCACAAAATGCAAAAAAACTCTCAAAAAATGGCTTTCCACTGACGCGAACATCGGCTCCCGGGCGTACGCTCAACTCGGCCGGAGTTCGGTTCGGTTTGTTTGCTCATATGCCGAAAACGCTTCATTTGCGGAGGCAAATTTCTTGCAACATTTCAGTTCTTAAGGTGAAAATCCATGAGACGGGACGTTCACATGCCGAGGTCCCGCCGCACTCCAAAATCAACACAGGCCCTTTGGATTTTCCCAACACGCTCAGCTCTGCTTGGCTCTGTACTGCAGGACTGTGGAGGAGAAATGATGTATAGCTACACACTCCAGTATGAAGATGTGTTTCTTCCTCAAGACTGTCTCTATCTGTGTATCTGTGAAGATAACTGAAGTCCAAGGACTGAGTGAATGAATCCCTGGAGGACAGATAACAGATAACATTTTCCTCCACGCCGCAGCAGACGAGACGGCGATTCATCACGATCCTCTTCTCATTCCTTTGTTTCAGAGCAAACGGTTTTACGCATGAAACTCAATCCTGCTGGTAAAAGCATGAATTACCGTCTCTCTCTCTTCACTCCTCAGTCCCCCTGTGATGAAGGCAGCGCCTGCCATCCAGCTCCCCAATGAGGCGCAATGAGGAACATCTGGCCGAGAACCGAACGTGAATCTGATTAGGGCAGATGATGGCGTTAGGCCGCCGGCTAACACACGCGCGCGTTGAAGGTAGAGAAAGAGGAGGACACGTATGATTTAAGGAAATTCTCAGGATAACAAGGAATAGCGCAGAGCCAGATCAGAAAATGATGGAAATCCATCTCAGAGCGAAAAAGGAAAAAAGAAAGAGATTCAATGCAGCGTTTAAACGAACAGACGTCTGAATTTCTTCACAACATGAAATTTATTTTAAAAATGTCTGAAAATCTGCTTTGTCATGTTTTCTGGTTAGCCCCGCCCCCCACACTTGATTGCTATGATCACATTAGCACAAAATTACCATATCGATAGCTATCTTAACTATCTAATTACTAGCAAATACTTGTTAATAACTCTTAGACTCTTAATGTTATTTACAAGCAGCTCTTTAAAATGCTTAAAACCCGAGAGGTACAGATCCGAGCCAGCAGCACAGCACAGGTCAGTGATGATAAAAATAAAACGTGCTTATATGAAAGCCATGCCAAAGTGTTTTAACGGGGAGGATTTAGACATCAAACTGGGTATTTGGGGTTTTGCCCATGTGAGAGGTAGAGCAAAAGTTATCATCACTTTTATAACTCGTAAATTCCTTGGAAATAAGATCTCAAAAATGTAGAACTCTCACAATGAGCATATTGCTTTTCTTGGTCATAGAAACAACCGGAAACAACCATAAAAACATGTGATCATGTGTATCTGTGCTATTTCTTTGGCTATGTGACGCATTTTTTTTTTTTTTTGCTCAGTCATGTTTGTATGGTTGGTTAAAATGAACTAAAATTCAGTTCATCATATTCCCTATTTTGTGCTAAAAAAAAAAAGAAAAAAAGGATGTCACTATACTGCACAATCCTGAGTCTAAATATGTTTTTTTTTTAATTAATTAAAAAAACAGCAAAACAAAAAAATGCCTAAAATGCTCAGGCTACGCTGGTGTTAGCCTAGCAAGAGAAATACATTAAATCAGTTCACTTCCTAGCCAACTACTCAGTCCAACATTTGAGTTTCAACTTTTTGATTTTCTTCCCTCAAGTGTAATTGTTCTCCAGCGGTATTATAACACCTGAAGGCTTCGTTCACGCAGAAGTTGCCATTTCAGTAGGGTCAAATGCGTTAAGCAAAGAAAACAACTAAGAAGCATTGAACACATTATCAAAACCCGGTAGGATTGTGCTGAATCGCCAACTCTGTGGGAATAAAAAATCATGAATGGATGCATCGGCGGTGGGCGTGTCAGGGTGAGACGGGAAGCGCATGACGCGATGCTCCCATCATGCATAGTGTCCACTGTACGAGCCTCTGGAGACAGTGTTATGATCTGGGGTGGCTTCAGTCGCTCAGGTCGAGACTCAGCAACGTTATGCGGCAATAAAATGAAGTCACATGACCACCTGAATGTACTGAATCTCCAGCACATCACATCTATGGAGTTTTTCCTTTCCTCCCTGATGGCACGGCCGTATTCCAGGGCTCAGACTGAAAAAGTGAGCGAGCAGTTCTGGGAGCACGAGGCATCGTTTTCACACATAAACTGGCCACCACATTGTGTGCTGCAATTAAAGCTGGATGAAATCTTAGAGTGTGTGACTTTCTTTTTTTGGCCAGGCGGTGTGTGTTGCCAAGCTGCTCAGAGAACACATGCTAGTTCAAATGATTAAAACAAAACAAGTTGTACCAGTTCAATGGCTGAATAAAAATTGGGTCTGAAACCTAGGAAACGGATACTACAGTACAGAAACATCATTTAAAACACTTTTAACGTAAAATACTTTGCAATTCATGCTAGCACAGAAGCAAGTAGCTAGCAGAGAGACTATCTTAGCGCTAGCTAGCACAGGGGTTTGGGTTAAATCAGGCAAATATTTTGAATCTTATCTACTGAGATACTGAACGAAGGTGTTTTCGTGTGGGTCTAACGACACCTGTGTTGTTGAGCAAGAATATGAAAAATGTCATTTCAGCCAAAACATCTCACATTTACACATGGTTTTGTGTATCAGGGCAACCTGATTTTTTTTTTTTATTCATTTCCAGCTCTAATGAGAAACATAATACTGTGTTATGAGAATGCCGAGTGCTGCCAGGATTCTAACAAAGCATTTGGCAGCACTCAAAATCCAACCTCCGGGCACATTCAGGGACTCGGAGCACGTCCTGCCCTGCTGTTTCCCGAAAGACAGACAGGGGTAGCAGGCTTACACGAGAATGGATTGAAGCTCTCTGACATGAGGTTTGTTCGCAGCACGCTTGATTTCACTCGATCCAAATATCTCTGTGAAGTTTACACATGTTGGAGATTAAAACCACCACGGACACTAAATAACGAATGCTTCCATTAGGGAGCAGTGAGCAGAAGATACAGAGGCGGTCAAGCACTGAGTGTTACTTTCGCTTTTCGGTTTTGGGCTCAGCTTTGTACTGTACGTTGCATCACGCTGGATGGTTATAGGAGAGAGTTCAGGACACAGCACTAGGGGTGTTTGGTGATGAATTTCGCTCATGGGGGACTTGCCTTTGGGATCTATAAGGTAGAGAGTGAGCGGCTGATGATAGACGCCTGGCTCTGGGTTCTCCATGAAATCAATCCTCTTTTTTTTTTTTTTTTTTTTGATCTAAGCAAGTGTTGGATGGGGATGGGGAAGGGGATGTCCATTTCCTAGATTGGAGCACATCAGGAAGGTTGACATCTGGTGAGACTTTGGAGTATCAACCCCCATTTTAAGGAGTAAGGAGGATCATCTTATCTATATTCTTCACCGAGTCCAAAGGAAAAACAAGACATAAACGTTTTTAATCACCCGGGGAGCCATATGCAAACCAACCTTTTACCTCGGCCCCATCCTCACCCCATCCCCAAAGGTTTGTTGTAGAACTTATGCAATAAGATCAGGTTTAAAAGACAAACATGCAACTTCCCTGGCCGTGCCTGATCATGAATTTGTTGGACTGGATCACGGTTCATGATTAGGCCGTTTTGAAAAACAAAAGATATGAAGCGTTCCTGGTTCCTCTGATAAGCCGCCGTTGCTCATGTTGCATCCAACGCATGCCTGGTGTAATGGAAATCCCCTTTGATCGATAATGACTTTTATGATTGCATGATACATTTTTTCCATCCTGTGTGGCCCAAATGAGGGCAATCAAGTCAATCCAAAACAAAGATATTTCCCCCTGTAGACGTTTGTATAAAAGAAACTCATGAGCGTTAAACAGGTTCCTCTTGAGCCTCCAGGTTTGAACGATAAAACACTTTTTTCCTTTAGCATCAAGGTGAATAATGCTGGCAGGAAGACTAGCATTGGCAGAGGAACCTGAGGAACCAGTGCCAGCTTTGTCCTTATTTCTCTCCCGCTTTCTGTCTTTTTTTGTTTGTTTGTTTGTTTTTGTTTTAATCCAAACTCTTTTTGCAACATTTTTACACTTTATGAATGACAGCTGTGTACAGGAATAGCTGCTCTGGGTTTAATGGTACATCATAACTCTTGGAAGGCTTGCACTGTTTCACATCTGTAAGTCACCAGGGGGGTCTTGGCGACCAGACGCTGGTTTTTAAGTTTTTTTTTTTTTCTTCTTCTTCACAAGGTTACTGCAGCATTGATGCAGCACTCACCAATCTATCTATGAATTCAGGGGAAACGTTCATCCTTCATAGGCAGTAGAACCATACAGTATATCCATGTTGTAGTTAACATTCTGGATGCCTAAAGTTAGATAAATGAGATTGAGATAAATGTATGTGTATCTTCGATCGAAGAGTGATCAGACAATGACGATTTCTCAGAAGTAGAATTCTTAGAAATTTAAAGAATCGATAAAATAAAATATGATCCTGATTTCAAATGGGAAGAACCTCTGTCTAGCTGTCAAGTAGAGCTCAAGAAGGTTTGCTGTTATCTGTCTCAAAGGTACCACAAGTGATAAATACATTTATGCCTCTTTTGCCCCTAAATGGTAAAAATAATAAAATAAATTGTACTGGTTCACAATCTACAGGAGGCTTTAGGTTCTATGTAGAGGTTGTTATTTTAGCCTCACACCTTTGGAAATGTACGTAACATCTGAATTTGTATAACGTTACCATCAATTTGTATGATGACATCTGAAATAAAACGCTTTTTTAAACAACTTTTGATTTCATTTCCTAAATTACAAGAGAGTGATCTAAAACCTCAATTTCCAAATATCAAATGTTCCATCAAAAACTTGAGGTGAAGACATTTTTAGATTTCAGGACCAAAAAATTTAATTTCAAATGGTGTGATAGCAATTTAAAAAATATTTTAAAAAATATACAATGTATAATAAAATATACTACTACTACTACTACTAATAATAATAATAATAATAATAATATGCATATGAAGATTGTTGTATTTTAATTGAAATATCTAATGTTAAAATTCAATATAAGCTTCATAAAACTCTTTTAAGAAAATAACTGTTAAAAAAAAGACTTCTTTACAGCACTTTTGGCCAGAATATTGCCTTGAGGTCTTTACTTCACCTGCTCACAGTGTAGCTGAGCCACACAGTAACGTATCTCCAGATGCTTAAACTCAACTGTATTGATGTTGGAACTGTCTACCCCTGTGTCTATTTGTCTAAAAATGGGGACCAGGCTAATTTAACAAGGGTCACCTAAAAGGCCTGATGTTCGATGTCAGGTTTTGCTGCAACACCAACAGGGAAGTGTTTGTTAGATGTTTGTTAACCCCCCCCCCGACCCTTTGGTACACATTTTTTTGCCAATACTTCCACGGGTTGCCTCAACTGGGATACTAGGTAGAGATGAGCAGGAGATTAGGAAAGAGCAGAAATATGGACTGTGTGTGGTTTCCAAGGAGTTGAGAAACGCTGGCTGGAGGAGAGATGAAGTAAGCGTGATGAAAGATGAGTAATATTGCTGGACCTTGAACTCTGGACCACATGGGTCTGATCTCAGATCAGCGGACTTTTGGAGATACTTTAGTATGAGCAGGAATACTCAAGTGGCCCACTGTGGATAATTAGATAGTGGGATAGAGAGCAGACCACACACACACACACACACACACACACACACACACACACACACACACACGTATACACAGTAAGGGCTTGGGACAAACAGCTGTGGAGCCAGGAGAGGAATGTAGTGTGTGTATATATCTGTATGAGTGTGTAAGAGCGATCCAGACTGACCAGCTGTATCGTATCCCTCAGCACTGTGACAACCATGCATCAGTTCCTGGAGGATACAGTTGGCGCATTGTTGTCGTGTCACATCGAGTGTAACTTCCAACGCAGTAACGTCTTTAAAGAGAATGTATACACACCGATCGTCGACATGTGACTGCTCATGAGGTGCTTCTTATGTGTGTGTGTGTGTGTGTGTGTGTGTGTGTGTACTGCTGAAACAGCCACCGTGAAACACTCCTGGATTGCGTGAGTCTCCTGGGCCCTGCGTGTTTACAGCGTTCCTGTTCACCTAATTACCTGCATGTCGAACCCGGGTCCCTCTCCTCAACATTAGTCAACGATAATCCCTCTCTGTCTCCTCTCTAATTCTGCCCTCTGAGGAGCGTCCCGCTGCTGCCTCAGTCTCTCCTCCACGCTTCTTATCTACCCACTCCATGACAAAAGACAAACCAGGGTTAAACAATACACCAGGAGAAAGCGAGAAGGCCACCATGGCTCACACTCTCTCCGCACGGAAAGCACCGGGTCTCAGAAGCGCTGAGAGAGGAATAGGGGTATTGGAGGCAGATTCTTCCGCCCGATTGCTCGCCTGATGTCTCCGCTCGTCTCGTGCCATTTCACGCCCCTGGGGTTCAAACGTCACTGTTGTCTTGGGTGCATCACGAGGCCGTGACACGACAGCGTACTTCCCTGTTTGTTTGTGCTGCCTTTAATTTGCGCTGTTAACGCCACGCTCGGTCGGCGGTGCATAAATGTATTTCGAACAAACAGACATAAACACAAACAGATAAACTGATGTATTTTTGTTATTCCGCAAGGTAAGCAAATTAGACCAGATGTCCGTTTTCGTGTTTTCCATCATGAGATTGAGGATGACGAAAACAGGACGAAGCAGCACGCACGCAAAAGGAAAAAAAAAAAGTCCGTTTGTTTGAGCTAAAAGGGATTCGCTTCTGGTAGCCGTCGATTTCTCAGATTTCACCTCTTTCCAGGCCATCCGAATGAACTTTCTGTCCTAGCAGCGCTAAGCGATATAGAAACCAGAGAGTGTACAGTAGGGTTCTGTAGGGTCAGCAATGTCTGCAAGTCTCAGCTCAGAGAAACCGCGTCAATGTACTGTTCATACTGTCCGTTAGCTAATAATAACACGTTATGAAACATTTCGGCTAACAAGCGGTAACGTCTCATAACATGCACAGATGACAAACTCCTAATGTAATTTATTCAGCTAATTGTGTGAAAGTCACTTTTTGAACAGTGATCAGCGCTACCATGTGTCATTAATCTGGGATTATCAGCCACATTCGTGTTCGGCATTAGCCCTCGCGTGCGAGTTGAGCTCTCGTGAGAGAGCCACTTATGCCGAGGGTCTTGATACGGGGTCGGGTCGGGAGCGCCGCACACAGGACAGTGTGAATAAATGATGAACATCTGGAATAAAGGAGGTTTAAGCTTATCAGGAGGACATGGAGGAAGAGAGGGAGAGCGAGAGACTGAAAATCCTTGAAAAGATAAAATCTCATCTGCCTTGTGTTTAGAATCTCCTAAAGCTTTATCTGAACACCGGCCAGTAAAAACAGACACACACACACACACACACACACACACACACACAAAGACACACTGTGACACGCAACACTAAGGACAGTCGTCTGGCCATGACACGCACGAGAGTACGGCGGCGCACGGGAGGAGCTCGGATCAACAGTGACCAATCGGTGCGTGTCACGCATTAGCTCGCACGGTACAGTATGATGCTACGATATGATGCTAAGCCGTGATACTACAGTATGAAACTGCTACGTGAAACTGAGACAATGTGATTGCTGAGACTATGATGTGAAACTACTAGAGGACACAACATGAGACTATGTGAGCACACTGCAGTATTATGATTACATAATTGTGTTTGTACATTATGGGATAGGATACAATGATTGCAACATGACAAACATGACATGTTACTAGCATGACACTCGACAGCACAATAATTACAACATTCCACCCTTTACTTAAAATATGACTCTACAAAATAATTACAACATGACATGACTTATAAATGACTTACAAGATGACGTGCTTTACTTACGGTGATTCTACGAATCAGCGATTACAACTTGAGTTACAACTTAATGCTCTTGACTGGATATCACCCTATGAAGTGATTACAACATGACATGACTTATGTACAGTATGATATGACTCTATGAATCAAAGATTACAACATGACATCATTTACTTCGGACATGACTCTACGAGACAATTACATGAAATGAGTTACGATATAACTTATAACTTATGATTACAACATGACATCATTTGCTTACGATATGACTCCTCGAATCAGTAATTACAACATGAAGTAATTGACTTGCAGTATGACTCTATGAAACAATTACAACATGACTTTACAAATCAATCATTCCGACCTGACATTATTTACTTTAATTATTGTTTCTGTTATTTAAGTTTACAACACAATTCTGCTACGATACTTACTACATCGCATGACGCTACATGACTACGTTATAATTACAGTACGGAGCTACAGTATGGCACCATATATGATGTGATATAAAATTATACTAAAGCAACTAAATTAATATTCGGTCATGACGTCTTCAACAAGGCAGACTGTAAATATTTTTTTCTGTTTCATCATTTCACTTCCTGTGGTCAGCAGCATGCATTTTATTCTCCCAGTATCACACCAGATATTAGTGATGAGTATCACACCGCATGAAGTTCACGCCGTCACACACAAGCTCGTGCCGCAGAACGCAGACGTCCGCCTCAGGATCGGGTTCTAGTTCAGGATGTGCGATGACACGATGGCAGAAAAACAGGCCACACAGAAGGTCAGAGGTCAAATCCAGCACACTTCACCATCGCAGGAGGCCAATCGAGAGGAATGAAAACAAACCTCACTGTTTGAGTGTGTGTGCGTGTGTGTGTGTGTGTGTGTGTGTGTGTGTGTGTGTGTGTGTGTGTTGCGTGCATTAGGGATAGGATATACATGAGGGCGGATCCTCGTCAGCGAGTCTCACTCTGCTGCGCATTCCCAGAATGCCGAGTTTGAGAGCACACACAGGGTTTGCTTACCACACACACACACACACACACACACACTTAGACAGGCAGTGGAAATTAAATGGCGGGAAACCAAAAAATTTTAAATGACACAAAGACAGATAGAATGAGTGAATGAGACGGAGTGGAGTAGCAGGTCATTTCCAGGTATCTCATGACCCTTAATGTGTGTGTGTGTGTGTGTGTGTGTGTGTGTGTGTGTGTGTGTGTGTGTGTGTGTGTGTGTGTGTGTGTAATAACACTCTGTAACAGTATAGAGTTGCGCTTCAGCGTACAGCACGGTGCTAAAATAAAAGCCAGCATGTCTGAGGAGGAACAGAACACCGTGACTGAGCGGGTCAGACACCTCCAGTGGAGTTCACGCCACATCTCCGCCTCGTGTGGGACAACCTGTGTGCCCTTCGTCTGCTCACTTCCTCTCTCTCTCTCTTTCCCTTTTTGACAGAACAAAGTCACACCATTGACCTCACGGTTTACTACCCAAAATCACAACCACCAGATTTCCTGTCAGATCCCACGGCACTGAATTCTGATGAATTCTGCATTATGATTGGTCAGAAGGTGTTGATTAACTTTTTAGAAGATCAGCTCCAAAACACTGTGTCTAATGCTCTATACATGTAGCAGCAGCTGAAACGCTTCAAGATTTGTTTTGGTTTCTTCATCAACATCCAAATGGGAAAAATCACTCCGCTCCATCACAGCAGCCTTTTGTTGATTCATTTCGTATAACAGCATAACACATTGTGACTCTGGTTGCCAGATCCTCTGTTATTAATGTCTTCAATGGATTTATATCTATATATTACTGGTGGCTCAGTTGTAGGTTTCTTGCCTTCCAATGCCGTGTCCGTCCCAAGCCCGGATAAAATGGGAGGGTTGTGTCAGGAAGGGCATCTGGCATGAAAACCTGTGCCAAGTTGTGTGTGGATCGGATGACCCGCTGTGCCGACCCCTTTTACAGGAGCAGCCAAAACAGGAGCTTTCTATACCTTTGTCCGTATAAGAAATCAATCTTCACATCTTGATTTCTGTATAATATATAAACAGGGTTGCCAGATCCTCAGTTTAAATACAGCATGAAAATATCCCTCTCTGCAAGATTGGATTGCATAAGACATGCATGAGAAATACATTTACTACTATAACTTTATAATCATGATCAATACTTGCCGCCCGCTAGCCAGACAGGACTGGGACCTCACCGTGTGAGGAAGGAGACCAGTGAACTGGCGTCAGGGTCACGGGTGGCCAAGGCTCACTGATGCGCATGTGGACTGAAGGCTGATCCAATAGAAGAACTAGTAGAGATCAAACTGAGGAAAATGTTAATGCAATGTGTCAGAACACACTCTGTTCATCACTGTTATGGTGGCAAAAGGGGGGACCTACTCAATATTAGGCAGGTGGTCATAATGCTATGCTGAGAGATTGAGTTATTGCTCGCAAAAAAAGAAACCTCTGGGCAGAAAATACCATGCTTAAAAAAGACCCTTTGACTTTGATCATCTCAGAGCACTTCCTCAAGGTTTGCCCATGAAATCCGATTCTTTCCTACTCCGCATCACACAAGCTCCCTGCTTCCTGGGAGATGTAAATATTTACAAACGCACACTCGCCAACATGTGCAGGCCAAGTGTCTGAGCCCGGGAACGCTCGCTGTGATGTCACGAGTGTGTCAGTATCGCCATCAGTCACCCAGGGCTGCGCGACTCCGGAGACACACAACCACATACACGGGCCCGGATGCCGTAATCCGTCTTTCCCGATTGGCCCCTGAGGGAAGATTAGCACGGTCAGTTTGTTCTCCGAAAGGAAACACAGGAGAACATCAAAATTCCACAGTTCAGCGCTCGGCTCGACGGCTGAGCCGCGCGTTAGACGTCTCGCCCTGACTGACGAGGCTTCCTTCCTTCCTTCCTGATTTTCTTTGATACCGTACGATATTTTTTTGTATTGTTATTTATTTAGTGTTTATCTTTATCTTTATTTGCATCACATCCTTTCTGGCGTAACTGTTCCCTGCATGTTTAAATTAACATAGCTTGAAACCTAGCTAACTGTCTTTAGCGTATCGTAGCAAAAGATAAAAATGCTTGCCTGCTGTAAACACTGTAACTCAGTTACCAGAGATATTCGGTGAAGCACGATAATTACAATAATTAAAAATGAAGCTAATTAGCCTTTAATTAGCTAATTAGCTAGAGGCTTTTAATTAGCTAACTAGTTTTCCGCTTTTGAGAATAGCGCCACTCAATTTGCTTTGTTATAATAAACTTGTTCTCCAGTGCGACTCCAGACAGGCCAGACAGTTTTCCTTCCCACTTCAAAACAAAACTGGACGACTTCAGGCTCAGCAACGTGTCTGTAAGAGCGATGACATAAAGCTGTTTGGGAAAGTGAGCGTGCTTCAGTGCAGGCGGAAAATTCTCGCCTCTCTGTGCTTCGGCATTTGTGTCGACGCCAATAAAGTGTCCCGAGCTCGTCCGTCTGTTCGTCCGTCCGTCTGTCCGTCCCTGCGGATGGATTAC
>JAAGKR010003111.1:2611-25997 GCA_011419295.1 Clarias macrocephalus
AATTGCACCTCTCCGCTGGGATTTGGAAACAAGGGTTCGCCAGGCACAGGCTGCGGAAATGGAACCGGCAGGAGTGCCGCCTGGACGACTCTATGTGCCTCGTGACGTCAGAACGGAGATCCTTCAATGGGGCCACTCATCCCCCCCCTCCGGACACCCCGGCACAAAACACACCCTCCAATCTGTCCGGCGTGCCTTCTGGTGGCCGTCCATGGCAAAGGACACAGAGGAATTCGTCCAGGCATGCCCAGTGTGTACCAGGGCTAAAGACACCAACCAACCAACACCAGGGGAACTTCAACCACTCCCGGTTCCCCGTCGGCCCTGGACACACATTGCCGTTGACTTCATCACGGGCTTGCCGGTCTCCGAAGAGAAGGATACCATCATGACCATCGTCGACCAATTCTCCAAAGCCGTGCACTTGGTGGCCCTCGCCGGACTCCCGTCAGCTAAAACCACAGCCGAGCTGATATTAGAGCATGTAGTCCGCTTGCATGGGTTCCCAAAGGACATCGTCTTGGACAGAGGGCCCCAGTTTACTGCTCAATTCTGGAAGGCCTTCTGCCGTCTGATCAACTCCACCTGTAGTCTCTCATCAGGATACCACCCTCAGACTAATGGTCAGACGGAACAGGCCAACCAACAACTGGAGCGCTATCTGAGATGCTTCGCCGCCGATCGTCAGCGCTCCTGGGCCCGCTACCTCATCTGGGCTGAACTCTCCCACAATCTCCATGTTTCGTCCGCCACCGAGTTAAGTCCATTTGAGGTATGCCACGGTTTCCAACCTTCGATGTTCAACCACCAAGAACCGGAGGTTGATGTGCCGTCGGCCCAACGGTTGGTCCGTAGGTGTCGGCGGCTGTGGGACCAAGCAAGAGCAGCCATCCATCGTGCCAACACTCGCTACACCACTCAACATCGCCATCGACACCCTCCGGGACGGTTGTACAATGTAGGTGACAAGGTCTGGCTATCAACAAAGAATCTGCATCTTCACACAGAATCCCATAAACTTTCACCCAGGTTCATCGGCCCTTACCGTGTCACCCTCCGGATCAACCCTGTCACTTATCGGCTCCAGCTGCCTGCGGCGCTCCGAACCCACCCGGTATTCCACACCTCTCAGCTCAAACCCTTTATCACTTCACCTATGGTTACACCCACCCACCCAACTCCTCCTCCCCGGATCATCGAGGGCGGTTCCGCCTATACTGTATGGCGGATCCTCGACTCGCAGCCTCGGGGCAGAGGTATGCGGTACCTGGTCGACTGGGAGGGCTATGGCCCCGAGGAAGGTCTTGGATCCCGGCCCGGTTCATTCTCGACCCCGAGCTTATACGGGACTACCGCCGTCGGGTATCCTCCACCCCAGGACCATCAGAAGCCGGTCCTGGACAGGGGGGTACTGTCATGCGCACTCAACGCGACCGGCACTAGGACCCGGAAGTAGTTCGGTCGCGATTCAGGAAGTATAAAAGGAAACAAGATGGCGCCGCACATCACTCAGTCATTGAGTTTTCCAATGCCGTCTCCGACGCTATTTCTCCATTTTTGTGCCATTTTCCTGATTGAGTGTGTGTTGTTAGAACGCGGGTTTAATTGTGTAAACTCTTGCTCTCTGTGTGAGAGAGTTCTAAGAATAAATCGCGTGGTTATCCTGCCTGCTCGCGCTGCTTCCGCATTCGGGTTTATCCTCCACGCTACACGGGCAAACTGCTAGTCTTCTGATTCGCCTCCGGTTGTCCCGTGACATGGTGTATGTAAACTTTTTGCCTTGACTATAGAAGAAAGTGATGTTTTGTAGCTTATTGGCCCTGGTAAAAAAGAAAACATGTAACATATTGTACAAAGCTAAATGCAATCAGCCAACCTTGGTACTATATTTGGTGCTGAAAAAAATTTTTTTAGAAAGGATCATATAACGCCAGTTTTCATAATACTTAATGATTTCTTCTCTCCAGATCCATTCTTTTATTTTTTATCTTTTTTTTGTAAATATGCATACATATTTATATTTTTATCAGATAAAATGAAACACATTTGCTAAAACAATTTCATGCCGTTTCATGTAGTGTAGTAATTCAAACCTTTCAATCATCTTAACTGTCATTCCAACGAAATTTGGTCGTTTCAAGTTTCCCATGAAAAGAAATACATCTGAAAAAGTATCTTATTCTAAAATGCAAGATTGGTAAGATATATTAAACATGAATTTAACATGGTTATGAACACTACAGATTTTTTGGGGGGGAAATCCTCAATTTTGCACAGAATGCTTTCATTTAAGCAACAATTTTTACAGGTTATATACTTCTAAAAGCTGACACCAATTTTCGTATAAATACAGAAATACAGAAATAAAAAATCAACACACATTACAGCAAGCTTAAATTTTTAAACTTAAAATTCATCTACATTTCTATTTAGCAAATATGACTAGATATATTTTACTCATTTTAAGTTTAATATTCCTGTTTTATTGTCATTTTCATTCAAATTTTAAACCAAAATGAGTATGTCCAGAACCAGGTTGAATGGTTTTATATATTTGTTTCATAATAATAATCTTCCAGTGAGACATACTGTAATAACAAGCAGTTCCTTTATTCACAAGATCATTCGCAGTGAGACTCTGCAGCAGGTCATCTATACCACTAGGGCTAAAGAAGGAAGAAAGTGTAAGGTTTGAGGCTGTGGCTACTTCCTGCCATGTTCATTTCCTAATCGCTCTCAGCCAAGAACAGAACATTTCTGTTCAGTGTGTGTGTTTGTATTCAGCGAGGAAATGTTTCTGTTAACGTCCACACTGATATTCATCTCTGCAGGTAAGAGAGCATTACAGTATGTATTATACTCCGCTTTGAAGATCAAAACCTCTGGTTTCAAAAGATCAAAAGGATTTAAAAACAACAACAAAAGGATTTTAAGAAAAAATAAAGAATGAAAAAATAAGTATTATAGATGACAACATAGTTTGGTAGAACAAAAATAAAACGCTAATAGAAATATAATAAATATAAAAATAACAGTATTTGAAAAAATGTACATGATATAAGAAGGTTTGTTCTATAGGCAGTAAAGCTTTTTATTTTGTCGTTGTTGTAGTTAATACATTTAATGTTCAAGTAGTCTTATTTCCAAAATAATCATTATATTTTTAAATCTTTATATCATTATTTTTTTAACATAAAGTTTTTTTTTTTTAAATAATTGGACCTTTAAACAATTTAAATTAGTGCTGATGGTCATGTTCATATCTGAAACCATTCGTAACCATAGCCGCTTACGTTCATGGTAAGGAAGTGGAAATGAAATCATACTAACCAAATATGTGTGTGCGTGTGTAGGTGTGTTTTATTTATATATAATGAGAGGGAGAGAGAGAGAGAGAGAGCGAGAGATAAAAAAATAGAGAAATAATATAAAAAATAATCAGCCCACACAATTTACCACATATACTGTATGTTTTGCACCCTTTAAAAAAATAGTTATAAGCATTATTATTAGACATGCTCAGTGTGAATAGGGTGTAACTGTGTCTGATTCTGTGTTTTACATTTAATTACAATTAAATATTTCATGTTTTAAGAAATTAATTGAAGCTTGGTTTAAGTTTTATTTAGATAAACAAGCAAACAAACACATGGTTGGATGTGGAATGAAAAAAGTTTAAGAAAGGAAGAAAGAAAAAATTGAGAGAACTAAGGATAATAGAGAAAGGAAAAGGGGAAATGAATAGACATTTATAGAGTAGTCATATATATATAGTGACAACTGTACAGTATAGTTTGGTGTAAACAAGATGCAAACAATCATATATATATATATATATATATATATATATATATATATATATATATATATATATATATATATATAGTTTATTAGTAACCTAGTAATCTCGTGTAAATGACTGTAAAATCGCTCTGGAGCATCTTCCAAATGCCTAAAGGTAGACAATAAATTCACTGAAAAAAAGGAATTAAAACTAAATTAAATAAAGAAACAAAGAAAAAAGCAAAGGCTGTAAAAGAGAAATTGGCATGGAAAGACATGAGGAAATCAAGTGAAAAGAAATGCAAAAGAAAGGAAGAAAAAAGCAAAGGAAATGGAAGAATGGGAAGCGGAGGAAATAAAAAGGGAAACAAAAAGAAAGCAAGAGCAATACAAAAGAGAAAAATCAAAAGGAAATGATACGGATTAGAATTTTAGATTAGGAAAGGGTAATTAAAGGCCAAGAAACTAAAGCTTGACTGTGAAGGATTCCTCATCCTATCTCAATGTAGCAATTTTGGACGTTTCATGTTGATCTCACTACTTTGCACAATAAAAATATCAAACCGTATAGATCTCAGGCCTGTGAGACATTTTCCTCTACGTCTTCTATTCCACAGTTGTGTACGAGTGTCACGCTGAGCAGACACTGAAATGTAACTACACATTGGAGCCTAAAAACCTGCCGAGAGTTTGGTGTAAACAAGATGCAAACAATCACAGCTGCTGCACAGGTTTCTCCTTCGGTGAAGGACACCAAATGCTGGACAATGATAAACTGAGCGTGGAGGACAACGGCAGAGTCTTCACCGTGTCTGTGAAGAGTCTGTCTCAGGGTGATGGGGTTTACTGGTGTGGACTCGTGAAAAGCCCAAACGTCATCATCAAACTGAACGAGCAGAAGATGTACAGTGAGTCTGGTCAGAGTTCCTGTTTTCTTCTTAGCATCCCGTTCTTATTATTAAGGCAAATGGTATCAATTTTACTGCAAATACAGCAGTCAAAGAATATTCAGTTAAATGATAAAACACAGAAGAAGAAGAGTGATTAAATTTAAAATATTTTATTTAAAATATAAAATTTGAAATATACAGATGATTACTTACTTCTGTACTATCTACAAAAAGAAAAGCATAAACATTTAAGTTTTTTAAAAATGGAAATTACAAAAAATGAGCAATTACACTAATCTGAATTGCAACATACGTTCTATTCTATTCTATTCTATTCTATTCTATTCTATTACAATAAAAGGTCAAATAGATAGATAGATAGATGTTAGAAAGTATATCATTAATCACTAATAAAAGTCAAATTAATAAAAATCTTTAAAAAAAATTTATATTCAATATAAATTATAATTTTGAAAATTTATTATATTCATATTTTAATTATTTAAAAAGCTAAAATTTTATAATATTTGTAAACTTTTAAATTAACTTTTGAATTACTTTTAAATTTTTCTAAATTTTATTTTTTTTTAACCCGTATATTATACACACATAAAACTATATTACAATTACGACTTGCTGTAACATAATGTCATTCACCAAATTTTGAATGGTTTGATTTTGTACAACATTTTGATCAAGTGCAAACTTTTGTGATTAAAACAGTATCCATGACACTAAAAATGACAAATTAATGCTTTTATTTAAACAATTTTCATACCCAAAGCAGAAAATCAATAATGGTATCATGGATTTTTTTTAAATCACTTAGCGATAGTAGTGACTGACTGACAAAAGACAGGAAGTAGAGAAAGTGTTACGATATACATACAGTACATTATTTGTGTAAAGTACATTTCTCACATTTTCACCCACAGGCTCAATATCAAGCACAGGATGGCGAATAGAAATTAAAAAGCTATAAATGTTCTCCTGGTGCTGACAAACAGGTGGTGATCCACACAGCACCAACAGAACAGTGTATTACTTACTGTACTTATATACATGAACGCTTTAATAATTGTTTGTTTGATCATTAGATTGTGTACCGTGTAGCTTTTTGTCATCCTCTAATCAGTTAATCAAGACATGAACAGGAACGAGTAGTTATAGTTAAGTGCAGTGGACTCCAATAAAATAAACACAATGGTAAAAGATATGATATGATTTTTTTTTCCAAACAAATAAACAAATAAATTAATTAATACGTTGCTAATGCTAGGCTAAAGTGAAAAGTTATTTAATTAAAATATATTTTGTGTATTTTAAAAATTCTTTGCAAACCTTTTTAATATTTATTATTTAAGGTTACAATAAAAAAAATCATACTTTTAAGTAAAAGGTGGATTTTTATTGAAGTGTTTATATTTTGTTGCTTTTGTTGGAAACTGTTCATGGCTTTAAAATAAGCATATATATTTATCATATAAATAAAAATCTGTTGAATTTTACATAGATAAAATAATTGAAGGAAAAACACATAAACAAACACATTTAAGAAATAAATTGAAATTTGAAGACTACAGTGAAAAATATTTTGATTTTGTTTGTTTTGCTTTTATAACAAAAAATGACTCTATTACTATTATTATTATTATTATTATTTGAAGTATTTGTAAGCTACAAGAATACTCAATCCAGAGAAGGTGAGGGTCGGGGGTTCGATTCCCACCTCTTGTCTGTGTGCGTGGAGTTCGGTGTTCTCCCTTTGGTGATTGGTGGGTTTTCTCCAGGATCTCCAGTTTTCTCCCACAGTCCAAAGACATACAGAATCGACTTTTTGGCATTTCCAGATTGCCTGTAGTGTGTGAGTGTATGGTCATGTTTATGTTCTGTGGTGGACTGGTACCCCACCTCGAGCCCTGTGGTAGCCTCCAGGCTCCCTTTGACACTGTAGAACCCTGTAGAAGTGGTATAGAGAAAGAGTGAGTGTTGGTTTTCTTTTATTTTAAACATAGTTCAAGGTGTTTGTAAAGATCTTTCCCACTTTTTAAAGTTTGAAAAAGAAAAGACTGTAAAAAAAAATTGTGAGATTTGTTTAGAAGATTTCAAAGCGTTCTGGATTTCTTTATTTATTGTGTATTCTTGTGCAGATTCGATGGACTTTGTCTGGAGCGTCATGCGCTGGCTGATCTTAGCAGGGCTCCTTGTAGCTGTAATTTCTACTCATGTCTTCTGCAGGGGTGAGTGTCGCAACGTCTACCAGGAACTCTCTCTTGATTTGACCACAACTACGACATCGTTCTGTATCTGTACTGAGAGAGAATTCGCCTCTGGCTTTAAATAACTTTATTTCACTTCTCTTTCAGGGACCAAAGAAAAGGTAAATTCCGGCTTCTGATGCTGACGCTGCAGCTTTTAAAACTATACACGTCTTTGCAAGTATACGTTCAGATCTGTGCAGATCTAGTTGACATTTTTTATCACATTCGATGTATGCAAAAGTTAGTTTTTATGCATTTTGTTGAATTCGAAAAGAAATAACACTTTAACAGCAGTAATATCATAAAAATATTAAATACAATATAGTTTCGTGATGAATAATAAAAAAAGGACAACTTCTGTAGGCATAAAAAGTGCAGATGTTCATTCAACTCTTTTTGTTGTAAAGCCTTAAATCGTAACTTGTGTTCGGTGACTCGTGTAGAGCTTGTTAATCAAGTCAAGGATCATGTCGTTGCAACATAATAAACTCTTTAACTCTTTACATTTTGTGCTAACATGTAACAAATGAAAGTTTTTATTTTTTATGTAAACTTTCCTTTCATTTCAAAAATCAACAAAATATGTCAGACATTTGTATAGTGTGTGTAATTAATATTATTATGTAATTAAATGTATCTCTTTCCTTTTAACATCAGTTAAAAACCAAGTGCAGCCTTTAAACAATGCAAACTAACTTCAAATACAAGAGTTTAACATTTAACTTTTAATTCAACAAAAAGCTACATTTAACAGAGAAGCGCGTATCTCTGTCGTCTGCTGTAATTATTATTTCTAAACAAACTTAGAAGCAAAAAATTTTTTAACAACCTTTAGGCTCTTTTTGTTTATACAAAAAAAAGTGTGTAAAAAAAAAAAAATAAATAATAATAATAAAATGTAGCCCGTTTCTTATAACATTAGTTTTGTCACTTTAAATAGAGCAGTATGTATAATTAATATGAACATGTAAATTTTTGTCATAAATGAAGAGCTTTAATTAACTCTGTAATTCCATAACTGTAATTGTTATCTTGTTTCAGGAGTGATGGTGCAATAGGAAACTGTACAGATGGAAAACAGAAGACTTTTAATGCAGAGATGCTGTTAGGACTAACAATATATTACAATATTTAACTTATACTTTGTGCATAAAGCTTAAAATGTATATGTGTATGTGCTAATGGATGTGTGTGTGTGTGTGTGTGTACTTTTAAGATAAGAGATCGTTATCTCAGATTATGACAACATGTGATTTCACTGACTTTGCTGTTGGTAGCTGAAGACCAAGTGAACTTCTTTAACTGTTGATGAGATTGTGGGCAATGTGAATCTCCAGGTATTACCCGATACGATATCGTCACGATACCTTCGATTTGTATCACGATTCTGTAAATATCACGATTTTATATTTAAAGAATTCCTTCAAATTTGCTACAATTTTAAGACCTTTAACATTGTCATAACTCAAAGGTTATATACTTTAGCTTTTGTTCAACAACTCCTCAAATTACTTTAACATGAGTAATTATATGTAGCCCATTCTTTATGAAATTAGTTTTCTCACTTAAAAAACCAAGCGCAGCATATAAACAATACAAACTAACATCAAACACAAGAGTGTAACATTTAATTTCAAATAGAATGAAACAAAAAAGCAACATTGTTACTGAGCAGTATCTCAGTATTAAACTGCTACAACATTGTGCGAATGGTTCAGACTGCGCCACCTGTAGGATCATAAAGAAACAGCAACGTTTTTTAAAACATCAAACGCCTCCAGTGTTAAAACTCAACTCTTGACAGTGAGAAGGCTGGTCGAGCAGCAGTGGGGCTTCGAGCGCGCACGATTTTCAATCTAATCTAATTATCGCCCCTGGTGCTTTGAGCCTGGTGTAATAAGCACGTGTAATGAGTGGATGTTCAGACTAATCCGCTCACGAGTTTGAAGAAAAAGTCAGATCCGTGTCTTAAAAAATGCATTTCTGCTGCACCGCTCGGAAGCTAATGAGTCCGATCGGGCGATTATCATTCATGGTTGATCAAACTGAAAAAAACGGATAATTCAGGTCACTGGGCGATCGACCGATGCATCTGTAGAACAAATCAGATTTGAGACCATTTTTTTGCAGTCTGCATGAGGAGGATATATGAAGGCAGAATTTGTGATTCATTACTGGATCGATCCCAACCTAACCTTTTAGCTGAAAAGAACAGAATGCAATGTGGTCTTCAGCTTCAGCATGTACTTTACATATAGTTTTACATAAAATGCTCTGAAATGCTTTTCTGCCCTTCATGGTTGTAAAATTGGTTATACTGTAGCTTCCCCGTCAGCTCTGGCACGATATACATTCGTATAGAGCACAGACAGACAGGCATATATATGTGTTTTTATATATATATATATTTTTATATATATATATAATAAGCCACAAGCTTCCTGTAACTGGTTAAAAACACTGATGCTTGCATGAAATGTTAAGAAAAGTCGAAATGTTCCCGTCCTGAATGCTGAGTCTCACTTCCACACGAAACCAAATCAGCTTTCAGATCTGATCTAAAAATCTAATCATCAAGCCAATGTTTTTTTTTTATATATATATATTTTTTTTTTTCTTTCCGCTTCATAAAGTGTATAATGTGCCTTTGAGTAAACATACAGTAAGTAGACATTATTTATGGAGAATAATGAAGGGAAAAGGCAGTAACAGGAGGTGTTCGGGAGGAATAAACGTGTTTCATGGAATGTAAATCTGTTCATTTCAGTTAAAATGTTGAGAAATAACAGCTTTTTTCTTTCTTTTTTCTTTGTTCCTGTCTGGTTTGCCTCATGTGATTCCTGAATCTAATAAGTAAAGCGTTTTCACACACACGTACATGGCAGTCAAAAATAAAGGAACAGGAAACAAGCGTAATGTAGGAAGGTCCTTGCTGTATTTGCGTTTCGTTTTCACACACACACACACACACACACACACACACACACACACACACACACACACACACACACACAGTTTTAAAGTTGTATGAAGTCGGACAGGAAGTCAGTGTCTGAGTCAGTGTGTGTTGGGTTAAAACTGGTGTTTGTTACTGACAAAAGCCGAAACCGCATGAGTGTGTGTGTGTGTGTGTGTGTGTGTGTGTGTGTGTGTGTGTGTGTGTGTGTGTGTGTGTGTGTTCAGTCATTTCTAAATCATTTTCTACACAGAGACAGACAGTTAATTACAGCCGTATGAACGATGGAGTAGCAAAGTTTTCTCTCTTAAGTCTCTTAAACTGCTGTACACAGCCATCAGAAATCAACACGAAGAACAAGAAATCGCAAAGAAAACAACTAAGTTGGAAAAAAATGAACGAAAAGGAAATTATTTCCCACCTACAGTGTGTCAATATTAAGGCATTAAAGTCAAGTTCAGCCCTTGTTCAAAGGAGCCATAACAGTTAAGAGGTGTGTGTTTAAGGTTTGACTTCAGTCTATCTGATCAGACATCATGTGTCAAGAAACTGACCCAAAGCTGATGTTACATTTACTTTTGGAAGACTTAAAATCTTTTAACTCAATCTTAAATGTCTTTTAAATCAAATGTTCCCTTTTCATTTATATGTAAAGAAGCTTAAAGCCTGATATGTACCGAGTTTTAATTATGCAGAGATGTGCAAGTTTGCTACTGAACACGTATCGTACTGCGATTAAGTATTTACCCCCTCCCTGTTTTTTTTTTTGTTTGTTTGTTTGTTTTGCTAATTTGTTAAACGATTCAGATCAAACAAATTTTATTATTACACAACGATAACCAGAGTAAACACGAAATGCAGTTTTTAAATGATGGTTTTATTTATTAAGAGGAAGAAATGGTCCAAGTCTGCCAGGCCCTACAGTCCTTAGAACTGGTTGTGCCGCACTTTGGCAGCAGCGACTGCGATCAACGAGGATTTTCGGCCCACTCTTGTTTGTAGTATTATTTTATTTCAGTCATATTGAAGGCTTTGCGAGAATAAACGGCCTGTTTAAGTTCATACCACAACATCTCAAGCAGACTTAAGTAAGCCACTCCGATTACCTTAATTTAGTTTTATTTTGGGGCCATTCAGAGGTGGACTAGTTTGTGTGTCTCGAATCTTTACATCTCCTGCTGCATAACCCAAGTTCGCTTGATCTCGAGGTCCTTTTATAATGGAAATAATAATTTAATAACTGCATTTGTTATTCCCTCCGGTTACCTTTGTGTAATATATATATATATATTTTTTTTTAATCTCAATTATTTAAGTGTGATATGCAAAAATAATATGCATAAAATGATTGACATTGTCAGTGATACTTCAAATTAAATTTAACACACTGGCTCCATTGTTCCTGAGCAGCACATCTCTCTGTCATCTATCAGAATTATATTTATTATTAAAAAAAATAAGAAAATAATGCACTCTGACCACACATGGTAAAAACATGTGAATTACTGATTGTACTTCCTGCAGTTTATAAATGGTGACATTTTACCTCCAAGGTCAACCTGACAGTCAGTGCACAGGTTCACATGACACTCGAGCCTTCTAACGCATGCGAATTTCAAGACTAATTTGTGCTCGTGGAGTTTTGAGCCTGATGTAAGCGTGTGTGGCGTCAGTGTGGTGATACACGAATCTCCACGCAAAAGAACTGTGAGACATAACTAATTCAATTTTCTCATAATCATGCATGATCAGAAACTGCTCTTCTCGCACGTGCACAGAGGCTCTCGAGGCAGTTTTTACCAGCATTACGAAAGAAAAAAAAAAACTATTTCTCTATTTCTGGGGTGTAATAAAACCTCCTTGCACTTACTCAGTTTGCTCGATTTTGAACACCCAATACAAACCATATGTGCACCATTAGTAACCGTAAATGTGTTACTAAACATGCACATCAACTTATTTCATGTCACAGTGTTTCATGTTAGTTTTAACAAGTCTAGGTTTCTTTTTTTTTTTCTGTACTTTTCAAGTCTCGGCCAAAATCCAGCAACCGATCAGGTACTTATTAATAAGCAGTCACTCATTTCATTATCAGACACACTGACACACTACAGCCTGGATCCAGAGCTGTTTTAATCGTGTGATGTGAAAATGATACTATTGAAATCGAGAACATGAAATATTCAGATGACAGTCCTTGTGCTTGAGTAATGTATCAATTCATCATGCTTATTAAACGCGTAAATATTTCATTACTAACTCCTTAATAGTAGGACTATGCAATTAATGAAATTCCAATTTCGATTACAATTGTAGCTTCCAGCAATTATTTATTGTTTTGCAGTTAAATTCTATTTAAACTTAAAAACATTTAATCTAATGGAGGAAAAACATTTAAACTAGTAAAGTATACTGTATACTGTATATATTTCAAGGGGGTAAATGTGGCCATTTAGTTTGAAAGTCAAAACTAGATTTTGCAGCGGTACCGATTTCGTCCAGTAGGTGGAAGCAATGGCACACTTGATCCTTGACCCGGCGTGTTACCGATCCAGTCCAGTAAGCGTCAGTAATGTACCTAAATGCTGGCTGCCAACCGCAAAAAAAAAAAAATACAGAAGAAGAAGCGAACGGTCACGATGATACACGTTACACAAGATAATACAGGATTGGGGGAGGGGCTGAAAAACAAAAAACCTAACAATGAACCTGAATTAAGGTTTGCCTCGTTTTGACGATCAATTTATTATTTATTCAATGTATTCATTTCATGATATCACTATCATCACTATCAAGTTTGACCTTTGACCTTATTGCCACCTGCTGAACTAAATCTGTAAAGGTGAAGAGTTAGGTTTTTCGAGATCTCGCAAAACTTGACACGGCTCCCTTGTCCCGTTTTTTTTTTTTCTTATGTCGCATTTTTTTAAATATTTTTTTTATTTCCTGCCAGTTTTTTTTTTTTCTTTCTCAGATTTTTTTCACCCAAGTCCCTTGGACATATATACAGGCGTTATTTTTGGAATAAAATTTACAAATACCTTGAAATTTAGACCCACATACCAGTCTTTTGATTAAGTTTGATAACATTTAACAATACCGCACAAAATGTATATGTGTAATGTGAGCATGAACAAAGCATTGAAGTCATGAGGTTATTTAGAAAAAAACATCCAAAGAGGTCTGTTTTAATGTCCCAAAAACAAACAAACAAAAAGTTATTTTATTTTTCATCGGAACAAGGTATTTTGTAATTAAGTACATAGTTTAAACTATAGATTGTATTGTCTAATGTCGCTAAATCTTATGTACTCCGCAGGTCTCAGCCTGTTTTCAGAGTCTCTGTGTAACAGCTAGAATCAACATACCAGGTTTGAACTACTGTAATAAAGTACAGTATACTCCAATAATAATACTTATCTTTGTTCAGACAACAGTTAAAAATTTTGTGTTTGTGAGACAACCTGAAGTTTTGTTTGAAGAGAAGTAAACTCTCGTAATGTTTTATTATTATTATTATTATTTGTAACCTTATGCAAATGAAATCTATTGAACTCATGAATAAAATCTGCCTCATCGTTACACATTACTAAATGCATTACTATTACTATAATGTATTTTATACACTGAAAAAAAAAAAGTAAAATTGACAAAATTTTTTTTTTGCAAGGTTTTTCAAGTAAATTTTACACTTGTGAAAATGAGTTAAGTTGAGTAAACCTAACCAAGTAAATAATTACATATCACACGGCCTCTTTAAATTATGTTAAGTAGTATTTACTTCTGAGCTGATGTAATTAATTAATATAATTAAGTAAAACTATTTTCTATTTTCTAAGTACATTTTACATGTTTTATTCAGTCAATGTTAATAATTTAAAATAAATAAAATGAATCACTGTTACAATATGACAAAATAGTACTGACAATAAATAACTCTTGATTGCACATTTATTAAGAGCTTCATTTAAAGGAATTAACATGCCCATATATAAACAAGATCAATGCTTAATATTTAAACAGCTCAAGCAGCAGTAAAGTAAAAGTAAAATTTTTGATTATAAAACTTTTGCTTATTCGAGCCATCTTAACTTACATGTCTATACAAAAACTGGACAGAATCTTAACTAGAGCAAGTATTAGACCAAATATTAACGGACTGCTTTTACAAATAAACCCTGTCTTTCAGGTAAATTCAATTAAATTGAATTGTTTACAACAGTTTTATCAAATGATTGGAACTATTATTAAACATGCAAAACTCTGTTGTTCTAAAAAGAATATCAAATGTACAAGAAACCAGTACAAATAGAAATGGTATCAGCAAGAATCATTCAGCATGTTTCAGGGTATACATTTTCACAGGGTATACATTTTCACAGGGTATACATTTTCATTTCAACAAACTTGGGTAAACAAGACAAATTAAGGCCTTAAGAAAGCTTAAGTCCATCAAGATCCAGAATGAGTTTCTGAAAAACCTCGAAAGTATATTTCAGATTTGATAGATACTGTAGATTTAAGGCATAAATCAGTCCCATCAGAAAAGCACAAGCTTTGGCAGTATTTCCACATTTTGTTAGGACCTTGCTTCCTTCTAGAACAATGGACACGTCTGGCTCTTCATCTCCGTTTCCATGGACAAGAATCGTCATGACATCATTACTGAAGTCTTCTTGATTGCCATCCTATATAAATTAGATGAGGGGATTAGGAGGATGAGGGGAAAGAAAAAATTTTTTTAAAAGTTAAATTCAAGACTGGAATGGCGAAAGACTGCCATAGGAGGATTGCAATGACTGAGATGAGTAAATAAAACATCAGAATATTTGATTTTACTGACTCTTTAAATTGCTTATGTGGCAGAAATTGTATAGCTTAAAAATACAGTTCACCCAAATATGGACATTTGCAATTTATTCACTCTAGGTCCTCAAAAGATGTTTGTGTTTGTTCAATAGAACAGATTTTTAGCTGAGACCACACTCCTAGGTGGTCCATGAAATGTACATCCTGTGGTCTGTCCAAAAAGCAGACACTGGCAACATAAAAGTAATCCCCACATCTTATGACATACTGAAGATAAATAGTCTGACATATCAGCAATAGCCTTCGCAGGTACAGTGGAACCTTGGATTGCAAGTAAAATTTTAACTTGTTAAACGAGCGAGGTCTTGACAGACGAGTATTGTAGTACGTATACACTTTGTCTGCAAAGCGTCATGTGATCACAACTGAGACAATGGTCATTAGTATAGTTAACATCCGTGCGTGTGTACTGTAACATTTTGACCGCGTGTGCACAAAGCATTTTTTCTCTGTGTGTGTCCAAATGTAATGACTGTTGTTTAGTAACTGTACTCCAACAACAGCCTTCGTGAAGAAAAAAAAAAAGTTTAAAAGGCTGTAGCAGTTTGGGAGATCAATCTGTCTAAAGGTGTGATTACAGTAATGCAATCAATTATCACAGCCTTTAATCTCCCGCACTTAATAAATAAAGAAAATTACTGCTACACCCAAGTACAATCATTTATTAGCGATCTAATTGGTTGATGAAAAGAAGATGTCACTATGTAGAGAATATACATCAACCAACAATAGCAGGGATTACTTTTGTGTTGAATGTATCTGCTTTTTGAACACTCCAAGAGGTAGAGCCTAAGAACCTGCATTAATCTGAATCACTGGTAATCGCAGTTTTTTTGGCTAAAGTCTCTTCACTGTTCAAATGAAAAATCTGGGATGGCTGAAGGGTGCGTAAATGAACAGCAAATTTGGGGTAAACTAACACATTATGTCTGGGACTTACTTTGCTGTCTTTGAATAGGTTCTCTGCCACTTCTCCGAGATACACAATGAGACTGCGGATTACTGCATCTCGTCTCGCCTCGATCCTGTCGTCCTGTTAGGAGGTTTGTATTAAACAATATTGAAAGACTGAACTGTGAACTTCAAATACATTAGTTTACAAAACCTAGAGTTCCAAATTTTCTGAAATTTTAAAAGGTTTGAAAAAATGTTGATTTCATCTAACAGGGGTTGTGACCTGTAGTAAGGTGAGAGAGAGAGAGAAGATAAAAGAACATCGTTTCCTTTCCATATTCCTAAAAGATTCTGCTCTATTTCAGGCTGAAAAGCGTTTGGCAATTTGGCATTTTGCAAGTAGCGCAGCATGTTTGGTTTCCTAAATAAATCAGTGCTTTGACCTGATGTCATTCCAAAAAGACAAAATCATATGTTTGAAAATGACTTGACTGAGCTCAAAACTGCTCAACACAAATAAGCACTAGATTTGCAAACTAATACACCACACTATTGCAGCCTATACAAAAGCAATTTAGAACAGGTTAGGAATTTTACAACTGGTTTATACAGGCACATACCTGAAGTATAGGCTGCATCTTGAGCCTGGCAACAGCTCCCTTAGCTTTCATAAGCTCCAAAAGTTTTGGCGTGTATCCGTCCAGTTTGGACATAAATGTTTGCTCAAGGGGAACAGCAGTAATTCTTCTGAATTCCTCCTTTATCTGCAAAGAGTTAAAAATACTAACTTTGGTGGATAATCACCAAAAAAAAAAAAATACAGTACAACATCTCCTTCATGAACACCAAACATTTATCAAGATAACTTTTCAGAATATAAACCAACACTTGCCAAGAAACATACACAAACTTTAGAACAAAACCCAATCAACAGAACACTTCGAATTTAACTGAAGTGTTAAACATCTTTAAGACACAATTATACGAGTGAAATAAAAGCAAAAATTAATCAGGAAGTGCTTCTGGTCTAGTGTTGTTTACATCTTGCTAAAAGGTCTATAATAACTAGAATATTGTAATTGGATTAACTTGCCTGAGCTTCAGTGAATAGAGCCATCTGTAATTGGTGGAGTGAGGTTGACAACTTTAGGTCTTCTGACTGAGAATGTTTTAGACATTTTCTCCGCAATGACTCTCTGATTGTCCTTCAAAGCAGTGCTTTTCGCTCATTTTTTTTTTTCAAGCGATCCGCCATGAGGGTGTAGAGGAAGATAGTTCAGTTCCGCCTTTTTTGGTTTCTTGACATTTTGGCTAGGAACTCTATCATTTGGCTGCTTTCTTTTGAGGGAGTTTACTTCAAGCTCTGGTTTCGTAACTTGGAACGGTAGTTGCCCATTTTGTACTTAAGACTTTGCCGCCAGCCATACATTCCCGAAAAACGTCCAGATTTCTTCAGGCATGGGAACTTCTCCATCAAAGCCTCTACAACTGACAGAATCTGGAGATTTGTGGGATATGCTGTGTATTTAAATATAGATTCAGCAAGCTTTTGCATGATGTCAGATTTGGCACCTTGATTTTGGAGGAGAGTACCATCTTCTAAAAATGCTTGATTTCCAGCTTGATGAATTCTTTCTACATCAAAAGAAAACTCTGGCCACTTTTCGGAGCGACCCTCAAGTAGTGGCAACCTCACTGTGTCCCTGGAACTCTCTGAGGTTTGGGTATCTGTAGAACACTGTGCAAAATCTCTTGGAACAGGTGTCAATGTCAGAATGACTGATGGCTCTTCTACTTGAACAACCTTAATTGAGTCTTTGTCCTTAATGTCTTCAGCAGAGGTCAGGGTGAAAAACTGACCAAAATCAGTGTCCATTTCCAGGATTCACCCCAGGATTTTCCTGTTTCTCCCCATAGCAACTTGTTGAAGTGCTCAAACATTGTTTGAATGTGCGATTCATGCTCTTGTTTAGTTCTTGGAGAAAATGCACCAGATCTAACCTCACAAAAGGTTTCATAAGTACTCCTAGAACTATTTTTTCATTCTTTTCGAATACTGTAACTGTGACAATGTTTTCAAAATTGGAATTTACTGGAATGTGCTTTCTTTTCATCTAGTGTAACTCTACAGGTTCAATAATACAGAATTGCTCCTTAAAATTCTACCTCTTTTCTATGAGGTGTTGAAAGGATCCTCCACCCGAAGAGCTGCATTTAATGGGTTAAGTAAGATTTTCTACCCAGTCTGACACTACAGATTCATAGACATTGCAGCTATTCCTTTACAAAGTAGTCTCAATTATCTGTGTGATAACTGGTCTCCAAGCAGTTGATGATATAAATTGCAACTCATCTACTGTTTCATCAATGCACCTATTACTATCAATGCGCTTACTAATTTGAGGAAAAGGCAACCTAACTTACTGTTGACTATTTTGACAAAATCGTCTTCTTCCTCAACAACAGGTTCACATTTCAAATTTTGAAAGACAGATGGTTTAAAGTGTTCAAGTGAATTACTTACTGAATTACAAACAAGAAACGGCCTGCCCTGCATCCTGTGACTCTCTGTGATCTCTGGACAAATGAGAGTACAGGGCACTATATGTCCTGAAGCAACAGGGACAATCTGAGTACGGAGAAAAGAATTGAGTGGTTTCGTGTGCTGTGCCAGTGTTTCAGTCTGTAATGTTTTAGTAGTTCTGATGCAGTAAAGTAAAAATTTTTTGCATAGCCACATACTGAACAGAGTTCGGCCATACTAAAAAGCTCGGTTAAATAAATTGTATTTTCTGTTTCCTTGCCTCAGTATCAACTGAGTCACTGGTTCAGTCTGTCTGTATTGCACCGGGGTATGGGGTGTGAATAGTTGTGAGGGCACGACATTCCCATTTTTCTCCATGCTCACTTCAGGGTGGTGTTTCAAAATTGTATCTCAACAAAATTTAAGTAAACAAAAACATATATCACGGATAAAGTAACACATTGAAGACTGACGCGTCTTTATGTAAAACACAGAGATTTTAATATGTCGGACGGCGTAGACTAAAGATCATCAACTCAAGTTTCCAAATGTGCAGAAAATATACAGAATTAAGTGATGACAGCACAATTGCTCAGGGTAACAATTACCAAATTCACTGAGTCAAAAACTCCAAGATATTATGCATTTTCAACTATTACTTACCTGTCGAAGGAAATGGAGAAGCACTTTGGAGAAGGTGATCCTCGCGGGTGAGCTTCTTTTTCGCGCATGCGCAGATCACCTAGAGTCAGCTTAAATTCTACTTGATTTTCTAGAGGTATATAAGTTCTCTATTAATTCGTTTAGATTTGTCAAAGAATCATAAGTAACATTTACTTGACTGTTGAATGTTTAATGTTTGCAAGTCAAAATTAAGTAAATATATAGATTTTACTTAATACTCTAAAGTTTTCACTTATACAAAATTATTATTTGTAAATAAAAAAATACACTTTTTTTGTTTCATTTACGTAGCCTTACAATAATTTTTTACAGTGTAGTATAGAAAATGCATTTCAACATTTGCAAATGGTCCTAAACTCCTTAATGTACCCGTTTGCAATACAGTATTATAGTAGACTGTGTGTACTGTATGATATAATAAAGTATATTTTTATTAGCCACAAAGTGTAATTTATGTTGTATTTGTAATTGGCCAGAAGTATAACATGCAACAAGCTACTGCTGCAATAAGAATATATTCATGGTATATTGTGTGTATTTGTAACATAGTAAAAATTACTGTAATGCATTTATACTACTTTAAAGCTATACTTTAATTTCATTAATTACTGTCAGGTATGTACAGTACATTAGTAAATATACAGCCATGTACGTTAAGTGTACTAAGTATATTTTAAGTTGTTCCACTTTACACTTTAAAGCTTGTTTTAAACTATTAAGCACACAAAAGTATAATACATTTTATTTTTACAATTTAATTACAACTTTAATGCTCTTAGTACAAAATTAGTTGTTTAAAAATAGCAAACGTTGTGTACTAATCATTAATCTGGTTGCAAGAACATTTAAGTATGCTTTGGGATGCTAGGATTTAATATACTTAGAAATCTTTTTTTTAGTCAGTTAGAGGTTTTGAATTGCGTTATTGATTCATTTTTGATTGCATTGCTCAGACCTCATTTTTAGACAAGAGTCTACACTCAAAAAAATATTTAGGCCTAACAATTAAGATTTATGCATTTTGATTGCATATAAAATTTCCATCCATTTGGATTACATAGCTTTAGCATAACCAAACTAATAAACTTTATGTACTTCTTATTGACAAGTTATATGTAAATGAAACACTCAAAAAATACTTACACCTAACAATTAAGATTTATGCATTTTGATTGCATATAAAATTTCCATCCATTTAAATTACATATTTTTGGCATAACCAAATTAATAAACTTCATGTAATTCCTATTTACTAGTTATATGTAAATTAAATGAGCAGGAATGTGATTTATGTAATCAGACCAATTTGTTTTAAATTCATAAGAGAAGAATATGTATTACATAATAATCCCATTTTACTTTACATGCTTCTAGATAAGAATTATTAATAAATCCAATTTAAATATGAATATATTTTTATTCCTCCCCAATCCCCTCCCTAATAACACACAAACGACAAATTCATGAAAAAACAGACCATATTTTTCAGAATAATAACCTCAGCCAAAAAACAAAACAAAAACACATACATACTAGCCAGTGCTAGTGACAAGTGGAGAAAAAAAATACTAGCCAGTGCTAGTGATGATAAAGAAAAACTATTCTAGCCAGTGCTAGAGATAAGAAAAAACTTGAAAAAGCTTTAAAAAAAAACAAAAAAAAAAACATCCTAGCCATTGAGAAGTTTCTTGAGGTACAGTAGACGCTGCTTGAAAAATTGTTGGGAGCACAGCAGTACATTCTACAGGAAATTAAAAATTAAAACAACCAATAACCAAATTTAACTTCTACATATTGAGGTTCAAAATGTTCACTCAAACAGTACAAACATTTGACAGTGTTAAAGGAGGAAATGCCTGTTAATCATTGAACCATGTTAATTTTTAGTGCTTGGACTTTTTGTGACAGCTTGGTACTGTCTAGTTCCATCAGAATCTTTTGAAACACTTTGAATGTGCACTTCCGTTCCTTTGGGTAGTTTAGGTTAAGTGCATACATTAGTCCAAAAAGCATCAACCATCCATGTGTGAGACACTGCAGGTTTTGCAGAACATTGACACCCTCAAGTACCACACCGACATCAGTTGGTTTGTCTCCAGGTCCAGCATCCTCTGCCCGAATGACATAGATGCCCATGGTCATCTGTTGAATTCGGGACTCAGCCTTTAAGCTTTCATAGTCCTGGAGGAAAAAAAAAAAAAAAGAGTTGTATCCCAATACTAGTCACAGTAATATTCATAAATTTTTCTTCTATAAGAACATCTTGACAGGCTTGTTTGGATGTTTTACCCCAGCAATTTTGAAGATTTTACTTAAGGAAGTATATTAAACTATATACAATATTCACTATTGAAACCATTCAGGTAATATTGTTTTAAACTCGCTATACAACCTATATAATAATGTTTCCTGTACAAAAACTGTTAGTACTTAGTTATGTTTTAGTGTTACGGCAGTATTTACATTACAGTATCCAATAGTATTTTGTACAATATTAAAAAAAGGTTGTCATTTATTTAATCCTTATCTTGTTTTAATCTGTTAATGAATGTTCAATGAACTGTAAATTAATTACAATTCAGGCAATTAATAAATTGTCAAATGTCTAACCGTTATTGGCATATACAGTATTTTTATTCAACACTAGAACTTCATGAATAAACTGAGGTAATGACAAAAACACAGAATTCAAAAGACAACTAGTAATGCTAGTACCAAAAGACATTATTTTTGGCATTACTTAAATAATATATATAATATAATAATAATACCAAATATAATAATACCAAAAGTGAGTAAAATTTACTTTGAAAGTTGCCACCAAGAATTGTTTCATTTCTATTTGAAAATGTTATAATTTTTAAAAGTGTTTGTGTTCTAGCTAGTTCTCGGACACGACAGGTGTGAAAACTCCTGAGCTAGACTGTGATGCCAATGAAATAAACATACTATCCACATAAGACATTTATAACAGAGTATGTTATACTCGTACCACATATTCTTTGACAAGTGTCTCTAGATCTTCATTGAGGTAGACACTCAGGCTCCTCAGGATACAATCACGCTTGATGTTTATGTCTTCATTCTCAAGTAAGTGTAACAAGATACCGAAAAAAACATAACATTAGTTATTGATCTACAGTTTAAGTAAGGCTGAATTCTAAGCATATAAACACAGTTATCTAAATTACTAATCACCTTACTGTAATAGTATTTTGTTATTTGTCTTATATTGTACATTTTCTTTTTCATGCCAATAAGTTTTAAATAACAATGTTATATTTAAAAATCATACCAAAGTCCTTTCAATAGAGAGAGTAAGGGTCTTTGTGACGGAAATAAATTAAGATGTCCTCACTACGTGGTTCCTTAAGAATTTCTTGACGTCGGTATGAGAAGGTACGATGCATTTTATCTTTCACAGTGGTCTCGTTATTCTTTTTTTTTTACCTCTGTCAAAAGAGCAACCCTTTCCGCCTCTAGGCTGTCTGTGGTTTCACCTCTTGGATGGTTTGGACAGTAATTAACCTCTGCCCTCCGGGGCTTTTTTATGTTTGCAGCTGGCTTCCCCTGGCCTTTCTGTTTGTTTTTAAGCGAGTTGACGATGACTTCTGTGTACCCAGCTCGGAAGTTCATCATCTTGATCTTTATGTAGTGCTTCCACCCCGAACACCCAGTGGGAGTTCCTTTCTCACGTAAACATGGATGGGCCTGTATCAAGGCCTCAGCAACCTTTTCAAACTGATCATCCCTTGGATATGCAGTGTACTTAATAATTTCTTCAGCAAGGCCCTCAAGAATATCAGATCTGAGTTTCGAGCTAAGAGATAGGACAGTTCCATTTGCATTGTAATCATCATTTCCCTTCTGGAGTTGCATCTCGGAACAATATGAAAAGTGTGGCACTGCAAAGACTTTAGGCCAAGTGCAAGACCAGGACTCTGGAGATGACAAAATGACAGCATCACTGCTGTTATAGGAGTCAACAGATGAAGAATCATTCGGTTCCTGTGATGAGAAACTGGCAGATGCATTGGAGGGAGTAACTGGGATTGTGGAGCAGGTATTTTCAGTGAGTGGAGTTAAGGATATTACAAAGCTGGAAGCCTCACAAGGTAAGTATACCACTTTCAAAGTACCGCGATCTTGAATGTCTGAAATTGACGAGAGGTTCATAAATTCATTTCCAAACTCCACATCTTTGTGTTGTAGCCTAAACTGCTCTGTAACTCCAAAGAAATTCTTAATTTCAAGAGCCAATTCATCCACCGATGTCGGCATTCCGGATGTAATGGTTAGTTCCCTTTCAAAAGCTACACTCAATGCTGCGTGAAAACGCTATGGGAACATCTCTTTGTTGCCCGGTTGTGAAGCCTGTGCATGTCAAAGCCGCCGAATACCTTCGGCTTATAACCTGTGCCAGGCATGACGTCACCGAATAAGGTGCACCTGCAGGTTATAAATAGGAGTGAACCGGAAACATCCTCAGATCTTTTTGTCTTCAGGACCGTTTTGTGTTTGCGTG
>JAAGKR010003111.1:26619-40379 GCA_011419295.1 Clarias macrocephalus
GTGTTGTAGCCTAAACTGCTCTGTAACTCCAAAGAAATTCTTAATTTCAAGAGCCAATTCATCCACCGATGTCGGCATTCCGGATGTAATGGTTAGTTTTCTTGCATCATCTTCACCTCCAAAAAGGACTCTGAAGGTGACCGCTCCGGCCATCCTACTTTAATCTAGAATGCAAACCAAACAGAATAAGAATTCTCATTAATAAATCAATGTTAACATGTACAAGATGCTAAATGTTGTATGGCACTGCAAGTTGATGAAGTAAATCACACCTTTGATAATGATATGTCTCTTTAGAGTTACCATAAGCTTGGAACCAACTGTATAGGCCACAAGTGGATAACAATCAGTCAGCTCCTCAAGCTGAACCAGGGCAATCTCTCTACCAGGGGAAGAGGTCAACCCAAAGGCTCTGAAATGGTCCCAATACCAAGAACACAATAAGCGAACAATGAAACTCAGCTCATCTCCCCTTATGCACATTTGTAGAATTTCTGCGAATTCAGGCATTCCAGCAGTTGAACCACATGCAACTAACATTCCACAGCTGTAGTGAATCCCCCTTGTGGTGACACTTTTTGCAAGATGAACCTGACTGATATCTGGATACTTCTGTCTGAGAGCCAAGACAACTTCCTTATTCAGAACATCAACCTGGACCGTGGAGACATTTGTACCTTCCAAATCTGATCTATTGAGACTTAACGAATATATATGATAACTGATGAATTGCTGATGTTTAGCTGCCAGTGTGAATGCAATATTCCTGAAATTATTTGTGTGTCGGGTAACTTGTTTAAAAAAGCTATGTTTAGCTTCAAATCTCAACGTCCATACACCAACAAGAGGCCCAAAGCACTTAATCAGGTGCGCATAATGCTCGAGATAGTGGTGTTTTGGGAAAAGCTTTACTTCTGGGTTAAGCTCAAGTAGTCTCTGTCTGTGTTCAGACACTTTGACATCAAGATAGGCTATAGTCTCGTCAGTGTGAACAGGTGGCACAGCTAATTCTACAATTTCCTTGAGGTCCAATATTACTTGCCAAGCAAGCTCATCCTCTGGTATCAAGTCTCCTATTAGAAATGGAAGCAATCGTATCAAATTCCAATTCTCATGGGCGTTACCACCTATTGTCTTCTTAGATGAATAGCTGTGTGGTATGATGTGAGAGCGATTTTTTTTGTCACTCCACTTGTAAGGGAATTTGAGGATACGCATGTTAAGACATTCAAGACTAAAATAATTCTTAGAGATGAGAACAGTGAAACAAAGTGCCAGTTCAAAAGGGACAAGACCTTCAAACAAATCATGCACTATATAGCCTGTGCTAACATGAAAATGGTGAAGATTTTCTGTTAAAACACACGCTCTCTTTACGCCAAAGCAATTTGTTTCAGTTTCCTGTGCAGACTTCACATGGGTTTCATGCATTTCTTTTGTTCGAAGCAAAAAAACCACCTGACTGAACATCCTTTGACTTAACATCTATTTCCCTGACAGTACAAAACCGACAGATATACTGCCCAGAGAAGCTCTCGACAAACCCAACCAATCCATGGGCTCCCAAATTGTCAGCTACAATGCTATGGATCGTTCCTTTCACAAACTTTCCAAGGTTTGAGATGAACACACCATGCTCTTCTAAAGTACAAAGGTAAAAGTGGTTCTAATATTTTTTCCATAGCCATATACCTTTACATCATCACTCTATGACAAAACTGTAAAATAAATTGAAGACAGTGCAGAATGAGAGCCTGGTGACAAGTTATTCAGAATCCAGTATACACTACACAATTTGTGTTTCCTATGCGATGTACCCAGTGGATTGCATAGTTCAAAATCATCAATGTATAAAGTTAAACAAATACGCAACTCATCATGTGACAGAAAAGGGTTGTCCTTGAAGTACACAACATCTCGTACAGAGCGATACTGTTGGTTCTCAAGCTGTTCTGTATTACTTTCCTGTGCTCTCTGGCTATTAATAACACTGTTTAACACTGCAGTACAACCATACAAGTTATGGTTTCATACTGCCTAAGATGTTGATTTATATGAGTAAAGTATTCCTTCTCAGTTGAAAGTTCCTTACATCCACATGTCTGACAAAAGAATGTAGTTAACTGAGCATGTGCTGTTGTTAACTTCTTGTGTGTTTGATATGTGTGACTCAAAAGTTTATTCCAACTTGTAAATGTACATGGGCAACCCACATATACACAGGGATACCGGCATTTGCGGCCGTAGTGGAAGTGCTTCAGCCTAAAGTGTTTAAACAACTCGTACCTTGTAGGTAGTGAAATATCACAGACATTACAATGGCCACTTTCAGAAATCTGTGAACAAAGACAAAAACATTCAAGCACTGAAAAAAAAATATATATATATATGCTTTTTTTTATCTTAAACCATCTGAAATTCAAAAGGAGTTCCACTGTTTGTAATCTGATACAGACTTTTCTAAAAAATAAATAAAATTAATTTAAAAAATAGTCTTTGTAGCATACATACAAGATCTAGGAGGTTGTCCCACCAGATGTCAGAAGGATACTTGAATGAATTAGATATCTGTAAAAAAAAAAAAAAAATGGTTTTAGTTAAAAACAAAGTGCTTTTAACATTATTATTATAAGTCTGAACTTCTTTTTATGAGAACACCAAGCCAGGATTCCCTTTTTAGATATAAAAAAAATATTTTAGAATATTTAAGATATTCTCTTAAATACTGGGTGCAGTAGTTTATGCCAGTCTATTTATTTGCCTTCGTTAAACCATAGACCAAGACCTGACCAACAGTAGGAGGTGCCGTATAGTGTGTGTTCGTGCGCATCTTATAGGTGTATGTGTGCGCACGCGCAGAATATGTGTTTGTCTCACAGGTGTGTGCGCGGAGTGCGTGTTTTTGTGCGTGTCTCACCGGTCTGTGCACGCGGAGAGCGTGTGTGTTTGAGCCTGTCTCACAGGTGTGTGCGCATCAGGTGAGACGCGCGCTAAGAGTGTGTGTGTGTGCGTGTCATAGGAGTGCGTTGTGTATGTTGATTGAAATGATCCACGTACCAAACATATTTCAAATCACATAACTGCAGTTTTAGTAAAAATTTTAAAACCATTTTTGATTAGATTTTTTTAAAAGTTACCCCACCTGTCACACATTGGTTTTTTTTTTTTATCTCTGATTTACGCAATGCACGTGGTCACCGTCTTATTTAGGTCGGAAAATAGGGATGTAACTATAAATATAGAAAGAAACATCCCTACATGTTTTAACTAATAATACGTCTAATATTGGCCAATGAGAAAACTCCTAAGTAACTAAAGATAGCTTATATTTTTAGCGCCATGTGCAAGTTAGCTAGCTAGTGGACTAATCGAAAAATTGTATAGTCATTCAATTGATATTAGTGTAATATGATATCAACAACGCTAATAATACATTTTCATACGCAGAAACTAACAAGTTATAGAGGATGACTACAGATGTAACTTACCTTACAATGAGGGCACGATCCACCTTGGTCGAGGGCAAATTGTAAAATGGTAATGAGTTTTGCTTCACCTCCTGCTGTTGCTGCCCTCTACCAACTGGAGTGTTAAACAGCTTCATTTCCTCTTCTAAACTAATTCATTGCCGAGATTGTTATGTAAATCAGTCTCATACAAGTTAACTAATCGGATCTTGGTCCGCAGACATTTAAACTATATTCATACTGTAGCGGTGTGAGTATAAGTTAGAAGTGCTTTTTGGTGTGTGTGTGTGTGTATGGGCGGGGCGTATGCGTGATGGGGGGGGGGGGGAGAGTTGTGTCCGTTCGGGTGAGAGGCATGTGAGGGAGAAGATTTTTGTGTGGACTACAGGAAATTGAACGAGGTCACTAAAAAAGACTCATACCCCCTCCCACGTGTCGATGAGTGCTTGGATTTGGTGGCTGGTTCTTCATGGTTCTCGTCTTTAGATTTGAGGAGCGGCTACTGGCAGGTTCCACTGTCTCCAGAAGCACAACCTAAGACTGCTTTTTGCACAGGGAAAGGACTATGGCAGTTTAAAGTGCTCTGTTTTGGACTATGTAATGCGACGGCCACATTTGAGCGCTTAATGGAGGGAGTGTTAGCTGGTGTTCCACGTACGGAATGCCTGTTTTTTTTGGATAACATTCTGGCACATGGCAATTCATTCGATTCTGCTCTTGCAGTGCTGCACAAAGTGTTAGTAAAGATCAGGGAGGCGGGGCTGAAATTACATCCGACAAGTGTAGGCTAATGTGCAGGAAGTTTACTTTCTTGGGGCACACCATAGGCAGTGAGGGAACTGGAGCTGCAAAGGAGAAGGTGTTGGCAATAAAGCAATGGCCTATTCCCACAGATCAGAGGGGGCTAAAAAGCTTCTTGGGACTGGCCTCTTATTACAGGAGATTTGTGCCTGGGTTTTCGAGCATTGCAGCCCCACTTCATAAATTACTACAGAAAAACCAGCCATTCGCCTGGTCGGAGGACGGTGGAAAAGCCTTCTGTAAGCTAAAGCGGGCCCTGACAAATGCACCCATTTTGACGCCACCCGACCCTCAACTACCCTTCATCTTGGACACTGATGCGAGTGGGGAAGGGGTAGGTGCGGTCTTATCACAGGTACGGTCAGAGGGAGAGAAGGTTGTGGCATATTACAGCAAGACTCTGAGCAAGGCTGAGAGGCGGTATGGTGTTACATGGCAGGAACTACTGGTGATTGTCTTCGCCATTAGACATTTCAAGTACTATTTGTGTGGCCGACTTTTCACCATACGCACGGATCATGCCTCTCTGCAGTGGCTGATGAAGTTCTGGGAACCTGAGGGACAGTTAGCCCGTTGGGTAGAGGAATTACAGTGCTACGAATGTACTATCACTCATCGTGCAGGGGAGCAACATGGTAATGCAGACGCACTCTCCCGACGACCTTGTAGCATAGAGGGGTTCCGATATTGCAACAGGAGGGAGGCCCGAGAGCACAAGCTGGAGCTTAGGGCAGACCCAGAAGACGGGGTAGAGGGCAGAGCACCCCCACAGGGATGTAGAGAACTGCGGGGTATAAACACTATGGACTGGGCTGCAGAACAGGCACAAGACTCCAACATACAGTCTGTGATACAGTGGGTGGGTGCACGGTAGCGCCCATCGTGGCAAGAAGTGGCAGCTCTATCGCTAGAGATAAAAGGGTTGTGGGCCAAGTTTGAACATCTGCGGTTGCAAGATGGTGTCCTTCAATGAGCATGGGTCGAGCCAGCGACTGGGGAAAGGAGGTGGCAGGTCGTGGTGCCCAAACAGAGGCAAGAGGAAGTTCTCAAAGCCGTGCATAGTTCTGCTGGTTCTGGTCACTTTGGGGTTACAAAAACTCTACGCCGCTTGAGGCAAGCCTTCTACTGGGGGCACATGAGAAGGGATGTGGGGGACTTTTGTAGGTGCTGTGACCTTTGCACGGCACGTAAAGGGCCTCAGGGACAATCGAGGGCTCCGCTTCAACAGGTTTTGGTGGGGGAACCCATGCAGCGAGTCGGCGTTGATGTGTTAGGTCCATTCCCACGTACAGCTCGTGGTAATTGCTTCATAGTCACTGCCATGGACTATTTCACTAAATGGCCTGAGGCCTATGCACTGCTCGACCAGGAGGCCGAGACTGTTTTTAATGTCCTCATTGAGGGAATGTTTAGCCATCTGGGACTTCCGGAGACCATCCATAGTGACCAGGGAAGAAACTTTGAATCAAGGGTAATACCCTTGGTTCTCATGTTCTGTCGCTCCGCAGTCCAGGACTCCACCTCATGCACTCCAGCGCTCCTTATGTTAGGCAGGGAGTTAAGGACCCCTGCACAGCTTGCCTTTGGGCAGCCCCCAGATGCACCAGCTACTCCTGCGGGGCCGGATTATGCCAGACGTCTCCAAGATCGCTTGGACACTGCATACGTATATGCCCGGAGTCAACTGCAGAATGCAGGAGTCAGACAAAAGAGGAATTATGACCTTCGTGCCAGAGGAAGAGGTTTTTCAGCGGGGGAGTCAGTCTGGGTCTATGCACCAACCCGGAAGAAGGGGCAATGTCCTAAGTTGGACAGCGCTTGGTTGGGCCCATGCTTAGTCTTGGAGCGGCTGGGGGAATTTGTCTACCGAGTGCAGCTGCCCCCATGGGGCCGCAAGGTGGTGCTGTATAGTGACTGGCTTGCCCCTTACAAAGGCTCAGCAATTCCACTCGAGAAGAGTGTTAAAGACTTTGTCCTCGGGGTCGAGGACTTTGATAGGGGGGGGCGTAGTGTAGCGGTGTGAGTATAAGTTAGAAGTACGTTACCTATCACTGCACAGTTGGGACGAAGGGGGAACAGAGAGAGACAGGGACCACTTTTTGGTGTGTGTATGTTTGTATGGACGGGACGCATGCGTGATGGGGGGCGGGGGGGGGGGGGAGAGATAGTTGTGTCCGTTCGGGTGAGAGGCATGTGATTTTGTTTTGATCCAGTTCGGGTTTGTCGTGGCGTGACTGAGGCCGACAACAGTCAAGTTAATAAAAGTTCCTAGTGGCATACTTGTGGTGTGGTTTCTCTAACGGTTACAATACTTTTTAACTGATTAAATCTAATAGTTTTCACAGTCAACATATTTAGAATTAATTGTAAGTAATCTGATTACATACTTATTGAAAAAATTATTATTTAAATAAAATCAATGGGATTTAAATACTTAATAATAAACTATGCCATGATTCAGCACCCCCTCAGATTTGAGCTCGTACAGATGATGAGAAAAGAGCACGGCGTCTGGAGAGGCTGTCCATGCAGTATCTGCTGTAGCTCCATTAGCTCAGTTATACCACAATCTGCATGTTTACACAAATTTTATCCACTGCTGTTTTGTGTAGAATTATTCAATTTTGCAAATATTTATGAATATTAATTTATGATTTATGATCTAATAGTTATTATTATTATTATTATTATTATATACTGTATATGTATAATGTGTATATGTATATAATTCAATTAAATTTTATTTTAACAATTGTCATAGTCGCAAAGCAGCTTTACACAGTCAAAAGAATTATATAAGTTTGTATGAAATGTGAATGTGTATGAATCAAAATGGTCAGATTGGCCCTGATGAGTGGGCCGAGGGCGACAGTGCCAAGGAAAAACTCCCTGAGATGGCCGTGGGAAGAAACCTTGAGAGGAACCGGACTCAACAGGGAACCCATCCTCATCTGCGTGATAACAGATAGCAGGGATTGATCTGCATTCATACTTGTGTTGGGTGGCAGGCAGTTCAATACAATAGTTGTTAACAGATGTTAATTGATGTTAATATGGAGTCCAGGTAGTTATTGGAGGCTCATGTAGACTTGTAGGAAATTCCAGTCCTGAACTATCGAGCGACTGTAGCCAAGTCCGCAGAGAAACGAGACCAGAACTGTCTTCATGGTAGAGTGAAACCGTCCCCAGATACCACACGCATCCCAAAGAGACACACGGGTCATCCATGTGACGAGATCTCTGACCAGAAGCGGGACACCAGGATGAGTCAGACAGGTCCAGCGGGCAGAGGGAGTCTGGATCAATGGCAGCTCAGGAACAAAATAGAACCTGTATTTTCCTGATTTATACAGATCATTGTTTTAGCTTTCATTAGTTTTCGCTACATTTTATTGTTTGTGTTCTAATGATTGGGGTATTGTTAGACGAGCGTGTTTAACAGAAAAACAATTACTTGAATAATTGGGTATTTAAATTGAAAATTTAACCATATTGAGCAATGACTCTTACCCACTCTGTGCTTTTTTAATGAAAAAGCACATTAAATAAAACCTCTTTAGACCTACAACCTACCTGTAAGTGTATACACTGTAGAAATAGTACTTTATGTATAACATCACTGTGTGAGTGTGTTTGCGAGTTCATTGTTGGAAGGCAGTCCTGAGTACAAGATACACACACACCCACCCACTCCCCCGACCAAACACACTGATGTGTCGCTCTGGCCATATACATCTTCTGTCTGACGCCTTGGGAGGAAATGAAACTGTATTGTACAGAAGGAGCAACTGAAAAACATTGTGGGCTTTCTTTCTTTTCTTTTCTGATGTTTGAAAACTCGGGAACCGTTTGGAGTTTACTGGAGTAAAAATTATTTGGGGGTTTTGCATATACACGTTTTTCACGTTTTGTTTGTGCGTATCGGCATGCGGTGCGCACGGAGCGCCTGGAAGGATGCTGCTGCTTCTGCTTATACAGTGGAAATGAAGAGCACTTTGGCAGCCGTGCTTTTGCTTTTGTTTCTCCTCTTTTGTCCTGCTTTCAGCCAAGAACTTAATCCCAAGGGCCGGAATGTGTGCAGGGTACCAGGGTGAGTGTATATACTTTTGTACCAGCCTGCGCGTTTGGAAACGTGAAGACGCACAGATTTATTGAATGTCATCGCTTTTTCTCCCTCCCATCTATTATTATTCTAATTATTAAATAATTATTATTCACTGAAGCACAGCCAGGGAAGTAGTCACTTTAATGAAAACCAGTAACAGCAGTAACATGTACAGCTGTCACCTTTATATATCTTTGACAGGCAAATAGTTTATAGTTTCTGTACGGCAGAACTCAAAATGAAATTTTGTAAGGTTGAGTATCTTACTGGGAGATTCTTGTTTACTAAGTCATTGTAGACTCCCTGTTTAAAGTAAATCCGGCACATAACTGTTCATAACATCACTTTTGCTCAACATTTTGATTTGAGTGCATAACACCAGGCTCTCTGTTCGGGTATTTTACACGCCCTCACCTCATACTGCTGCGGATATGTTTACTCTAAGGACCTGTGTTTTATCTCATGTTGGTTGTTTCCCTATAAGATTGTGTGTAGAATGATGATGAGGAAAAAAGATTTAAATCCATTTTAAGATAAGTGTGAAACATAAAATGTGGAAAGCTACTGTTTCTGTCGGCATCCTATATTGTTAAGCCGATTTTCCTCCAATATTTAGGAACTTCATATATTTCTTTTTGTCTCTAGGTCTCCAGGGTTTGCATGTTGCAGAGGATGGACACAACAAGGAGACGAGTGTTTAACACGTAAGAACCTTGCTTTATTTACAAGACACAATCTTGACACAATCTGGCATGGACGTACAGTATGTGGGCATAAATAAGTATTAGTGGCATAGCTAGTGTATCATATTCCCCCAAAAATCTTAAATGGAGGTTCTGTTTTTCTGCCTCAGTCATGCATCTCTTAGTTACCTCTCTGTTTTTATTTTTTATTTCATTAATTGAATTTTTTGTAAAAAAAAATAAAAAATAAAAATGCCCTATGGAATTCTTGTTTTTTTTTTTTTAATCCACTAAGAAAAAATACTGAGAAATGCATTACAATACATGTGTATCAGAGAAGGGGCTCATCTCATTCTGACCATGCTTTGTTGCCAGCTCTCTGTGAGGGCAATTTCACTTGCATGGAGAACGAGGTGTGTGTACGACTAAACGAGTGCCGTTGCCGCCATGGATATTTTGGATCAAGCTGTGACACCAGTAAGAGAACTTCCTTCCTACACAACATTTTTAGTATTCTCACAAATGATGTGAGAAATAGATGACACAGATGATCTCAGTAGCATCGAAAACCATTCTAGCAGAGCAAAAATAAGTCTGTTTAGTGTTTTAGTTCTTAAAGTTTTTGCTCTATTATACGATTAAATAATGTATTCAATAAGTAAATTGTTTTGTGATTATATTGGCTGAAACAAGTTCATATGGGCTCAAAAGTACAATCCTTAAAGTCACTCTATAAGTGCACTCAATGAAAGATATGGAGATGACCATATGGTGTAAAAAGTGTTTCAAAATTCAAGTTCAAAGTTATACATTGTACAGTGGAACCTTGGATTACAAGCATAATTTGTTCCGGAAGTGGGCTCATATTCCAAAACACTCGTAAACCAAATCAAATTTGAATAAGAAATAATAAAAACTCAAATTATTTGTTCCACAGCCCCAAAAAATAATACATAAAAATTACTTTATATTCATACAATATATAAATTTTTGTTTATATTCATACAATATATAAAGTAAGTTCAAATAAATCCCAACAAATAAGTGTTTCCTCTCTAATGACACTTGCGTGAGCACAGACTAACGGAATCACTGCTGTAAAGTAAAAATAAATAACAAATGAACCAGCACTTTACCTTTGAAAAGAATTGTGACGGAGCAGAGTGAAGCCAGGGAGCGGGGTGTAGAGGTGAGAGAGTGTGTGTGTTCGAGTGTCGGTGTTTGTCTGTGTCAAATTACACGCACGCACACACATAGGAGACACGTTGAAACAGAGAGGGAGACGTTGATTATACCAGTAAGAGATGAGCACTAAGACCCAGCAGGGGAGACGATTACCCACAATTCCACAGCACAAGAGAGAGAAAAATCATTGGCTCAGTTGTGATCACGTGACGCTCGGTGCCAAACAAGAGCGCATGCATGATACATGATATGCTCGGCACTTGTAAACCAAGACGTACTCGGTTTTTCAAGTCAAAATTTATTAAAAATCTTTGCTTGTCTTGTAGAACACTCATTAACCGAGTTACTCGCAAGCCGAGGCTCCACTGTAGTTTAATCAAAACATCTTTCTTCCCCTACAGAGTGTCCTGCTCAATTCTGGGGTCCCGACTGCAAGGGCAAATGCAAGTGTCACCCTCATGGCAAGTGCGATGACGTAACAGGCAAGTGCACATGCCACCTAAATCGCTGGGGCAAGGACTGTGAGAAACCATGCCCATGCCAAAAAGGCAAGTGTGATCAGGAAACTGGCAAGTGCACGTGCCATACTGGATTTTGGGGCCCGCACTGCAGCAACAACTGCTACTGCAGCTTGAACTCAGTGTGTGACCAGGCCACAGGCCGCTGCCTTTGCGCTCCGGGGTGGTACGGCCGCAATTGTGGTGCCCAGTGTGCCTGCAATAACTCACCATGCGAGCAGTTCACCGGTCGATGCCAATGCCGTGACCGTCTGTGGGGTCCGAATTGTGAACGCTACTGTCAGTGCGTGCACGGCAAATGCAACCAGGCAGATGGCTCCTGCACCTGCAAACCGGGCTACAGGGGCAAATTCTGCAGGGAGCCGTGTCCAGTTGGGTTCTACGGGCAGAACTGCAGGAACAAGTAAGGAGAACAGCTACAGTGATTCCCAATATTGTTTTTGTTTGCACATTTAAGCTTGAATGCACTAGACTAGACTAGATATGGCTACATGGCTGAAAGTAATGGAACAACATTGGACCAGCTGGATTTGGGTTTGCTTATTAGCCAGTGTCTTGTACTAAATCTCTTCTTTTTTGCAGATGTGGTCACTGTAAGGGTCAGCAACCATGTAAGGTCACAGAAGGACGGTGCGTTACATGCGAGAGAGGCTGGAATGGTACCAAATGTGATCAGATGTGTGCACCAGGCTTTTTTGGAGAGAACTGCCAAGACGAGTGTCCACCATGTAAAGATGGCCATTACTGCAACCGCATCGATGGGAAGTGTTCCCACTGTAATCCCGGCTGGATCGGAGATCGGTACAAACTAATATTTTGATGTTTTTTTTTTTCATTTATTTACTTTGGTTGATTAAGAAATAAATTGTAACTTCTCTCTGTCCACAGCTGTGAGGTCCGCTGTCCCAATGGCACTTACGGGGAGAACTGCGAGAATGACTGCAGCCATTGCTTTAATGGAGAATGTCACTTTGCTACAGGAGAGTGCCTTTGTGATCCGGGCTTTTATGGGACTTTGTAAGTGTCTGAGTTTTCAAATTCAAATTTTATCTGTCACATACATAGTCATACACAGTACAATATGCAGTTAAATGCTTAAATGAAAAAAATTATTAATAGGAAATAAATATGGAATAAAATAAGAAATAAAATATGGAAAAACGTTATCTACAGAAAATATAGCTACAGAGGATAAAGCTAAATATAAAATATAAGAAAAAACTAGCTGTACGAATACAGATTTTTTTTTATTGAGTAATACTTCCTCTTGCCCTTTAAGCTACATATTTTCATGTATTGTGTCTATCATCAAAAATATGGGAAGTCATCACTTTTTCCCAATTCAGTCTACCAAAATGAATTTCCATGGTCTCCAATTCCCACCAGCTCATCTTGACCCACTATGTAAGTCTCACAGTTTCTAATATCAGTTAGCAAATTTACACCCACCAGCTGGCTCTCCCAATGTCCAATATGGTCACGGGGGGGGGGGCTGGAGCCTAACCCAGGAGACTTAAGGCACAAGGCAGGGTACACCCTGGACAGGATGCCAATCCATCGCAGGGCACACACATACACACAACACTTTTGGGAACATCAATTAGCCTAACCTACATGTCTTTGGACTGTGGGAGGAAACCGGAGTACCCGGAGGAAACCCACCAAGCACGGGGAGAACATACAAACTCCATGCACACAGAAACAACAATCAAGTATGGCTGGGATTCAAAACCAGACCCTGGACGCTGCAAGGCGACAGTGCTACCCACTACACCCCTATCTGAATCTGAATTCCCAAAAGCTAATTCTCACCCACTAGTTAGCCCAATATCTACTTCCCACCTTCTAGCTGGATCTCAGAATTTCCAATAGCCAATTGCTCCCACTAGCTGGGTCACTGAATTTTTAATAGCTTACTCCCTCCTCCTAGGTGGGTGTCTAAATTTCCAGTAGCTAATTCAGACTCCCTAACTGGGTCTCTAAATATCCACTTGCTAATTCCAAACCTGGGTCTCCTGCCTTTCAATTTCTGATAACTAATTCCCCCCTATTAGCTTGGTAAGCTAGTACATCTGAGCGGTTGAGGTTAGGGCCTTGCTCAAAGGCCTAACAGGGTAAACTTGGTGGTGGTGGTGGGTTTTGAACCTGGGAACTTTTGGGCCGTAATTAAATTCCTTAACCACTAAGGTACCCCTTGGCAATTCCCTCTAATTTCCTCTCTACCTCAGCTAATTCCCTCTCATTGGCTAGGTAGGTCAACTTTCCACCGGGAATTCCCCCGCGATTTGGAGGTGTGAGAGTATAATGCGGAACCAAAACATCAAACCTGTTTGTTTGATTTTTTTAATGCTTTACATTGTATATTTGCATCAAAGCTGTATAACACACACTTTGTTGGACTTATGAACGAATCTGACTTACGACCGTGTTCACGAAACGAAACTCAATTATAAATCGGTGACTAGCTGTATGGAATTTTTTATTTTATTATAAATCACTTGAAATTTCTTTCCATAAAAAATTATTAATATTATTATTATTATTATTATTATTATTATTATTATTATTATTATAGTAATTCCATGAGTGGTGATAATAGACTGTAACCAACCTGGGACATTTAACTATATGCATCACTCCACATCACAGGTGTTCTACAAACGTTAAAAACACTAACCATCAGTTGCAGCATTTGTGAAGTAGGTATGTACTGTATGGTCTGTACTGGAAAGAGGGGAGAGCAGCTGCCTGTCAGAACCCAAATTCAAACTAGTCACAGAAGCATGGTTTACTTTCAGATTTTTGTGTCATCTTAACAAACACTTTTTTTATTTGGAGATGTTAAATGTCCTACACCGTCCTTAAAAGCAATTATTATTATGAGAGTCTTGCTGATGTAGAGCCATCCTCGGCCAAAGTGCAAGCATTTTCTCTGACTAATTCTTCTCTTTTGCTTTTTTTAATTTCAGTTGCAACCTGACCTGTGAGCCGGGCCAGTCCG
>JAAGKR010003111.1:40399-74300 GCA_011419295.1 Clarias macrocephalus
GCTGGAGCCTAACCCAGGAGACTTAAGGCACAAGGCAGGGTACACCCTGGACAGGATGCCAATCCATCGCAGGGCACACACATACACACAGCACCCTGCAAGGCGACAGTGCTACCCACTACACCACCTTGCCGCCCCCCTATCTGAATCTGAATTCCCAAAAGCTAATTCTCACCCACTAGTTAGCCCAATATCTACTTCCCACCTTCTAGCTGGATCTCAGAATTTCCAATAGCCAATTGCTCCCACTAACTGGGTCACTGAATTTTTAATAGCTTACTCCCTCCTCCTAGGTGGGTGTCTAAATTTCCAGTAGCTAATTCAGACTCCCTAACTGGGTCTCTAAATATCCACTTGCTAATTCCAAACCTGGGTCTCCTGCCTTTCAATTTCTGATAACTAATTCCCCCCTATTAGCTTGGTAAGCTAGTACATCTGAGCGGTTGAGGTTAGGGCCTTGCTCAAAGGCCTAACAGGGTAAACTTGGTGGTGGTGGTGGGTTTTGAACCTGGGAACTTTTGGGCCGTAATTAAATTCCTTAACCACTAAGGTATATCATTTTCTATTTGTCTCCTTTCTTCCATTTCTTATTAGATTTTCATTTTCTTACTTTCTTTCCTCTTTTCTATTCTCTTCTTTGATTTGCATTCTTCTTGTTTTATCTCTTCCCCATATTTCTATTATCTGCCTATTCATAATATTTTTGCTATTATTTTATTGACACCTTTTCTGTTTATATATATAAATTTTTCATTTATCTTAAATCCTTGGCAATTCCCTCTAATTTCCTCTCTACCTCAGCTAATCCCCTCTCATTGGCTAGGTAGGTCAACTTTCCACCGGGAATTCCCCCGCGATTTGGAGGTGTGAGAGTATAATGCGGAACCAAAACATCAAACCTGTTTGTTTGATTTTTTTAATGCTTTACATTGTATATTTGCATCAAAGCTGTATAACAAACACTTTGTTGGACTTATGAACGAATCTGACTTACGACCGTGTTCACGAAACGAAACTCAATTATAAATCGGTGACTAGCTGTATGGAATTTTTTATTTTATTATAAATCACTTGAAATTTCTTTCCATAAAAAAATATTATTATTATTATTATTATTATTATTATTATTATTATAGTAATTCCATGAGTGGTGATAATAGACTGTAACCACCCTGGGACATTTAACTATATGCATCACTCCACATCACAGGTGTTCTACAAACGTTAAAAACACTAACCATCAGTTGCAGCATTTGTGAAGTAGGTATGTACTGTATGGTCTGTACTGGAAAGAGGGGAGAGCAGCTGCCTGTCAGAACCCAAATTCAAACTAGTCACAGAAGCATGGTTTACTTTCAGATTTTTGTGTCATCTTAACAAACACTTTTTTTATTTGGAGATGTTAAATGTCCTACACCGTCCTTAAAAGCAATTATTATTATGAGAGTCTTGCTGATGAAGAGGCATCCTCGGCCAAAGTGCAAGCATTTTCTCTGACTAATTCTTCTCTTTTGCTTTTTTTAATTTCAGTTGCAACCTGACCTGTGAGCCGGGCCAGTCCGGGGTAAACTGCGCACAGATCAAAAATAAAAGCGATACATCAGGAAAAGGTGAGAAAGAAAGAATAAAAATCAAGAAAGAAAAAAGTATGACTGAAAGATTTAAGATAAATGAAAAATTTATATATATAAACAGAAAAGGTGTCAATAAAATAATAGCAAAAATATTATGAATAGGCAGATAATAGAAATATGGGGAAGAGATAAAACAAGAAGAATGCAAATCAAAGAAGAGAATAGAAAAGAGGAAAGAAAGTAAGAAAATGAAAATCTAATAAGAAATGGAAGAAAGGAGACAAATAGAAAATGATATACTGTAAATATAGAAAGCATAACGAAAGAAAAAAGAAAGAAACAAACATGGTAGGAGATGTAAACCAATCAATGCATAAAATGTACTTATATCACTTTGGAGACGAAGGGAGTGCCATCATCACTGTCTATAGATGTTTGAATACCGTATCTAGGAATAATATATTTTACCAGAATTTTAACTATGATTGTTGCATTTTCTGTTGAGCATGGAAATGACTCTATCATTTAGAAAATCTGTCCACACTTATAAGCATGTGTTTAAGCTTTAGGAAATTGTAAACATTGAAATGGTGCAATGCCAATGCTAATGCCACAATAATCAAGGATTTGGAATTTTTACACTACAACCAAGTGTACAGTAGCTTGCTTTAATGCCTCATCTGGCCTCATACAGATTATCCTCCGTTTTACGACATGTGAAATACCATGAAAATGACGCACTAGTAATGGAAGGACAGATGCTGGAAGAGCTATGCGGCCTGCCTCATCACGAATTAGCATATCGGTGCCGAGCGAACATTTACAGGAAGACCAAAAACACACATTTTCAGGTGAAGAATGGGTTTGCAAGAAAGCTGTGTCAATGTCAGATGACAGTCACCAGATACACCACATGATATTTGACCTTCAGCGCAGTCAATTGTGACGGACGCAAACTAGCCTGTAAAACATGAGCGGCAAGATTAGCATGTGATAATGTCAGCATTGCCAAATGAACCTTCTCTAGGATAAGGTCTCCACTGAGGAGACGCCTCCGTCCATTCAGACATATTGTTAATGAAAGGTTGAACAAAAATTCCAAATCCTTGATTATACATCCAATCATTAGGAGTAAGAGATTGTTTGGAACGAGAATTTCCCATTTTGTTAGTAAGTTAGTTAGTAAACAAACCAAGTGCTTTTGTTTAAGCTTTTTTTTTTTTACTTTTTTTTTTACTTACAGGATTTCTAGACAGGCAGAGAGGCAGACGGGCAGGGTTGCTAGGCAACCCAGCCATGCTGACAATCAGAGTAATTGTGCTACACCTGGCTGGTCGGCTATTTAAGCTCCCAGAAACCAGCGCACCATGTGTGAACATTTAGATGCCACCAGGTCTGAGAGCACCAGCACCGCTCCACTATAGGGGGAAAAAAAATTGAAAAGAAAAGTGAAAAGAGGAAGAGAGCAAGAAATTAGAAACAACTTCTTTTATATAAAATTGTTCTCTTACAAGGCTGCAGGGGAAAATATTTAGATTTTTGTTTGTTTTACTTTTTATTATAGTAATGACTAAAATTGTTTTTAAAATAATACTTTGCAAGCCAAAGTGAAACTCTATCCAGATGTGGTGAGAGTCGAGGGTTCGCGTCCCGACTCGGCTCTGTGTGTTTGTCAGACGAGTTTGCATGGACTCCCCGTGCTTAGTGGGTTTTCTTCCCGGTGCTCCGGTTTTCTCCCACAGTCCAAAGACTGGGCTAATTGGTGTTTCCAAATTGCCTGTAGTGTGTGTTCTTGTGCTCTGTAATAGACTGGGCATCCATTCCGGGTGTACCTCACCGAGTGCCCTGGTACAGGCGTCAGGCTTCCTGTAAGCTTGTGTAGGGTACATGATATAAAGATTGAATTTTGCTTGTTCTGTTTTTAAATACAGTCGACTGCTGAAATTCGCAGGTGGTTATGTTCCTAGAAAAAAACTTGAATTTTGGATGTGGTCAAAAAGATGCATATAAATGCCTATTTTTATAGTTTAAACCCTAAATATGGCCCCAAAAACTTTAATTTCATTTCAAACTCATTACTAACATCTTTTATTTTTTTAATACATTACCCCTAAAAATAAAAGAATATAAAGGTAAACCTGTATACTGTACAGTACTGTACTGCTGTGTCTCCTACAGTGCTAGAATGTAAAGTACAGATGTTACAGCTATATATATATATATATATATATATATATATATATATATATATATATATATATATATATATATATACTGTAATTCATGCAAGTTTTCATGATAGTTTTCATTGGTATCAGTACTGTAGGGTAAATACGGTAATAATTCACCATCACAAGCTGCTTTGCATGTACTGAGTCTCATATATTAGTTTTACCTTTTAAGTTGCATTACTGAAATAAATGAACTTTTGCACGCTATTTTATGTTTTTTGTGTGTTTCACCTATATATTGTTGTTAATAGTTTAGCATTAAAACACATGAAAAATTGGCATAAAAAATTGCTATTACAAATGGCACAAAAAAGGATATTTACGATTTTTGTGAAATTGCAGGGGTTTCCGTGAACAACTGAGGCCGCGAACTCGCGACTTTGCGTTGTTACTTTTGTGCAGATTCGATGGATTTGATCTGGAGCGTCATGCGCTGGTGGTTCTTCGCAGGGCTCCTGGTTGCTGTCATTTTAACTCATCTGTGCTACAGGAGTGAGTGTCACAACATTTAACAGGCATCATTGCTTTATTAAACCTAGAAACTTTAATTCTGACATCATTCTTTTCCTATACATAGAGGAATCGCCTCAGGCTTTAAATAACCTTATTTCATTTCCTTTTTCAGGGAAGAATAAAAGTACAGTATACTTTAACATTAGTGCAGTTCTAGTTGATGTTAAGGGTTTTTTTTTTATGTTAGTGTTATCCAACTTTTTCACATTTCTTAAAGGAGTATATACCTACATTTCACTGAAATTACCATAAAGTTAACATTTGTCAGTTTCACACATTTTGTTGAATTTAACAGAGAAAAAAAGGTAACACGATCTTTGCGCTATATACTGTTTCTTTCCCCTGCCAATATTAATACAGGTTCCACATGAAAATAAATAAATAAATAACTAGCTGTCGTTGTGTGTGCAAATGTTTATACACCCTGTTTGTTGTAAAGCCTTAACTAAAATTTGGTCATAGTTGACTTACTTACTGTAGAACTCGTGAGTCGGGTCAGGGATTGTGTCATTATACATAATATGGCACAAAATAAATTCTTTAATTACTTAAATATTGTGATAATATTTGATGACTTTTTTGTTGTTTTGTTCAAAAAACACTTAAATCTGTAATCATTTAACTGCATATTAAATTAAATCTATAAATACATAACTGTCGCTGTTTTTTTCAGGAATAAAAAGTACAATATGGAACTGTAAAGATGAAAACTTGAGGACTTTTAATGCAGAGATGCTCTAATGCAGAGAGTATTCCAATAGTTGACTTGTACTTTGTATATAAAGCAGAAAAATGTGTGTGTACTTTTAAGATAAGCAGTCATTATACAGTATGAGATTATGACCAAATAACATTTGTTAACCCTGTAGTTACAAAAAGTAGAAAATATCCCAAGAAGTCTTGTGTGTGTGAATATACAGTATATATTGATCAAGCACAAAAATAGGGTTCATATAATCTTGATGTATAACTGAACTGAAATGTCCCCTATCTCCGGTAGTTAGCTCTGTCGCTTGCACCTACTGTACAGTGTTGGATGTTTGAATCTCGTCTCAGGTCTGTGTGAGTGGAGTTTGTACTGTATGTTCTCCGCATGCTTTGTGGGTTTTCTCAGGTTTCCTTCCACAGTCCAAAGGCGAGGTACGTGATTGCCATTTCCGAACTGAAATGCCAGTGTACTGTATGTGTGATGGCTTGGCCTCCACCCAGGCTGCACCACAAGGTGTGGATGATGGATCCATGGATGAAACTTGATGTTCTGTAATGTTGCCGTCTGCAGTTCTATCTTATAACCTCAAACTATTACATAAAGTGCTCTGAAATGCTTTTCTGCTCATCAGTGTTGTAAAGAGTATATGTATGTATGTATGAGGTGTTTCTGCTGAAATGCTGTTTGGTTTTCGCCAAACACGCTGCTGGCCATTAAGGCCAAACAACTCCACTTTGGTCTCATCTGTCCACAGGATACTGTTCTAGAAGCCTTGTGCTTTGTTCAGATGCAGTTTTGTGAACCTCAGTTGTGCTTCCATGTTCTTTTTAGACAGAAGAGGTTTCTCCTGGCAATCCTTTCAAGCAAACCATACTTATTCAGTCTTCTTCTAATTGTGCTGTCATGGACTTTAATATTTAATAAGCCCAGTGAAGCCTGTAGTGTCTGAGATGGAGTTTTTTATATTTGTCTGAGAAGTGCACGGTCTGTCCTTGGGATTGAATGCGCTGGGACGTCCACTCCTTTCAAGATGTGCAACTGTCTTGAATGTTTTTTACTTGTGAATAATCTTTCTCACTTTGCAGTGTGCAGAAGTTAACACACCTGAAAGGTCAAGACCAGAAAACACCCCAAACGCTGACGATGCTGACGATCAGTTAATCAACGCCTAACAACTTAACTGTTAACTGTATGTGGCCATGTCTTAAAAACTGAGATTTTTATCTGCAGTTTTGGTTAGTTGATTTTGGCTTGTTGTAACGGCACCTTGTGTGCCGATGATGTCATTGTCTGTGTGTTAGTCTTCTTGATTTGACGTCAGCTTTGTTCATGAGGATTTTTTGTCCAATGACGGACTTGGTGTACGTACAGTAACTAACTGACTTTTTACATGCGTGTACATACACACGCAGTCACTCACACATTACGCTAACAAACAGAGGCGCCTGAATGCACCACGAAGCTCCCTGCTGTAATAAAGTATATTTGCATAATATACTAAGAGCCGATAAAATCAGATGTTTTTATAGACAAAAATTTAAAGATAATTTGATTGGACACACACACACACACACAGCAGCTATATATAGTAAGAATCCACATACTTCCTGTAACTGGTAAAATACACTGTGTTATGAAAGTAGAAATGTTCCAGTCTTTACTGCGGAGTCTCACTTCCACATAACTAGATTTCAGAGCTGATCTAAAAATCTAATCACCCTGTTTTTTTTTTCGCTTCATAAAGTGTATAATGTGCTTTTGAGTAAACATGCTGTAAGCAGACATTATTTATGGAAAGTAATTAAGGAAAAAGCAAGATAAATAAATATGTTCAGTATAAGTTGATGAAATCATGAAAGTGATCCATCAAGCTGTTCATTTAAATGAAAATGCAATATAATAGTGAGAAATAACTTTTTTTTTTTTTTGTATCAGACAGTGCGTGTGCCCCATAATTCCTGAATCTAATAAGTAAAGCTTTCACACACCCATGTATCGCAGTCAAAAATAAAGGAACAGGAAGCAGGCGTGATGGAGGAAGGTCCGTGCTATATTTTTGTTTCGTTTTCACACACACACACACACACACACACACACACACACACACACACACACACACACACAGTTTTAAAGTTGTATGAAGTCGGACAGGAAGCCAGTGTCTTGAGTTAGTGTGTGTGTCAGTTTAAAAGTGCTGTGTGTTTCTGATGAAAGCCGGAGCCGTTTGTTTTGTGTGTGTGTGTTCTGTAATTCCTAAATCATTTTCTTAAGAGTCTGAGCTCTACACAGAGACAGACGTCTCGAACAGAGTTAATTACAGCCGTATGAATGATGGAGTAGCACAGTTTTCTTTCTCAAGTCTCTTATACAGCTGTACACAGCGATCAGAAATCAACAAAGAACAAAAAAAAAAAAAGTGGCAAAGAAAACAACTAAGGGGAGAAAAAAGAAACACGAAAGGAAATGTTTTCATTGCACTTAACAGGGTTTGGTCTCAAGCATTTAGGAAAATAAAGCAATAATAATAATCACAATAATAATAATCATAAGAAGAAGAAGAAATTGTGTTTCCACTGGTCATCAGCAATGCATAATGTATTTGAGAAAGCAAAACTCAACAGCATTACAACGTCTGAAAAGCGAATGTCTTTGGAACTGAAGTGTCTTTATTTCCTACCTACAGTGAGTCATCGTTAATGCAATAAGGTCAAGCTCAGCCCTTCTTTAGAGGAGCTGCAACGGTCAAGAAGTGTGTGTTTAGATGTTTGCTTTCAGTCGATTTGATCAGACGTCATGTATCGAACTTTTGAGAGACAGGCAGTGGAGCTTATGAAGCAATGGAAGTCTCAAAAAATCACCTAAATTCTCATTGTTTTTGAACGAATCATCTCCGCGTCATAAATATTTAAGATTAAAGCCTGAATTGGACTTATGGAACGATGTGCAAGATGGCTGCCGAACATGTACACACACACGCCCACACACACACACACATACACACATCCTGCAGTCGTTCGGAGTGTTGTTCGACCATGGTTCTGGCGTACTGAGAAAACTTTCTTCCTTGAAGGCATCCCAAGCATTAGTGATGAGTGCATTAGGGTAGCAGGAGATTATATAGAGAAATAAAAGGAGTTTTCTGTTATTCTGCACAATCAAAATCAAAAGTCCAGCTTTGACTTGAACACCCTTCGTAATTGTCTCTTCTCAATCTTTTACAGTTAGTGTTTTGAATTTTAAAATCCTCTCACAGCCATCAAATCAATTCAATGATCCGTTTTGTCCAACTCTGTTCTGGATTTTCTAGATTTATGAACTACACTTTGGACATTAAGTCAGAGTTTTAGACAGTTTTAGAAAGGAACAAAGCACATCAGTGGGTTTAAACATGAAACGTTAGCGACAGACTGACAGTGGAGCCATCTAGTGGACACTGAGGTTTATCCGCCAGTGCTTAGCATTTGTGTTAAATGATTTTGCATTCGAATTGGCCTTGAAAAACTTTAATATTGCCCATGAATCTGTACTGTATAGTCAACCTTTATTGTAGTAGCAAGAAACCCATTTGAATACTCAAAGTTTGCAACTTATCGCTAAACCCCACTCTTTGACATAATCGATTAAATATTTGAAAAATGGCTAAATTCTGTTAAACTTTTTAGGCGTCGAATGAAATCATTTTAAATTTGTAATGTTGATAACTTTACATTACCGCAATGTAGCAACTGCGCAGCTAAACACTGAACATTCTAGAGGCGGCCATGTTGTACGACCTTCCCCCACATTGCCGAATCAGGCAGTGGAATTTTACTGAAAAAAACATGAATGACGAAGTTCGAACACAAAACAATATAAATGCAAACTTGTATTTACATGAAATTTAGGAGATCGACTTCCATTAGCTTCAGCTAGTTTGTGAGAGGAAAAAAAAAAAAAAAAAAACATATGCGCTGAACGTGTATATCAGCTAATCTACTAGAACTGAGATAAGATGAAAATGACTCTTAATTTGACGATTTCCTTTAAAGACACAATCATATCATGGAAGAATTTTACGTTCTCGTAGTCACTTTGACTCAGTCATTATGTAAACATCACATCAAAATGGTGTCTTGAAGCAAAACGTTATATCTCTACTCATTAGTTCAGTGACAAAATATATATTTATATCTAGGAAACGCAGTTGCCTTGACTTACTATTATAAACTGTTGAATGTGACCCGGACGTCTGAAGATCTCCGGAAATATTTCATAATGGAGACAGACCTGAGTGAATTCTGAAAGAAGTCCAGCCGAAAAACATGATTTACACGCTTACATACGCATGTTCATTTAGCTTTGTACTGAAGTTGATAACAAATGGGCTAGTTATCTTCTAGCTACATGATTGTTTGGCGTTATCTATAAAAAACACGCGGCTAGCTGATCGCTTTCTTACTTCTTGATCACAACTTGACGTGAATCAAAATGATGCTAGGAGGCGTGGCCTAATTTGTATGTTCGAATTTGGACGTTAGCTTGAATTATGAGTGATTTTTACTTTTTTGCTTTAATTACTTGTTAGCTACTTAAGCCTCGTGGCTACAAGTGCAAATCTAAAGAAGCGCTGTTTATCCAGATACGAATCATATTAGCTATTGACGACTTTGGACTTTTCTTTTCTTTTTCTTTTTTTTTTTTGGCTGAACGATTCCTATAAAAAACAGACCTACATTTCCGATATTTGTGAACTTGCGAGTCGTATCGTTCCAAAAAACGAAATTCTGGAAACTGGAGAAAAATAATAAGTATACACAGCCACAAAGTACAGTACACAGCACACATCATCTACATTATACATCCAGAACTAAATGTACAGAAAGGAACGCTAAGCCATGCCCTAACACCGACGTTAAAAGAGTCATGCGTTTACGACAGAATAGGCATGTGCCGATACATACAGTACATTTAACATTTTATTTCACGATATTATCATAATATTGTGGTAGAAGTTTATTTGCTAACCAGGATTGTGGTAACTAGCAGGGATTTCTTGAAAAAACATTTATGGAATTTCTGACATTTTTTTTCTTTTTTTTATTGTATATCAGATATCATAGTACTTAGTAATGATGGATTTAACAAAAGTCCGGGAATGGGAATTATATTATTTGTAAAAAAGTGGAAGGTAAAAAAAAAAACCCACTTTGATGTTCATCTTTTGTTTGAGACATTCTTGTAGCTAATGTTACTAACGATACAAATGACACATAGCGATCTCCTCAAAGTAGTGAGCTGTATATTTAAACCAGGCTTTTATTGATCTAAAGCCAATAAATTCTACATTACAAGTACATTATAACTAATTTCAAGGTAGGAAAGTGTTAAGTTGTTTGCTGTTGATGCTTTGAGCAGTTGCTTTGCTTAACATCTTTATTAAATGTATTTTTCCCTATTAATAAGTTAGAAATTTAGCAACAATCTTTAGTCAAGTTCAATGTAACTTGCTTCTGTAGAATGTAAAACTTAATAATATATGCGTTTCTGTTTTTAAGAATTAAATTGTTTTCATTTTTACTGAGGAAGTTAAAATATGTAGTAAATAATAATGAGGGCTGGGAAAAAACAGGAGATGTACCTCAGGATTCAATACGAAGACCGCTTTACTGTAAGAGACCACCCCTAGAGGGCACTGTTTGACCGATTAGTTTTGTAGACTCAGTTTCCCAGAAGGCATATCGGTCAGGTGATGAGGAAGCTCACCTGAAATGAGGTAGCTCATTAAATCTGTTATAAATAGCTGTTTGTTCTGGGAAGTTTGGTCGAGCATTAGATATGTCAAGTGGGCATGTAGTTTAGTTTGTATTTGGTTTTAGTTTTTGTATGTAACCTCTGTTTTAAAAAGGCTCTAGTTTTGTTATATTTAAGTAAATATTTTGGTTTATGGAGCTGGTTTTGTTAGGTTGTCTCATGTCTTATGCAAGTACTGGTCTGTGTGTCTCCAATGTTTGTTTTCCTCTTGTTTAGTTCCCTGTATGTTTAGTCACTAGTTTGTATAGCCACTTGTATGTGTAGTTATATGTTTAGCCACATGAGTGCTTAGCCGCTTGTAGGTGTAGCTGCTAGTAGGCTTTAGCTGCTAGTAGGGTTAGCCCCTGGTAGGCTTAGCCTCCAGTTAAGCCTCTAGTGGGATTGGCTGTTAGTGGCTTTAGTCTCTAGTAGGTTTAGCCGCTAGTATGAATTAGCCTCATGTGTGCTTAGCCTTTTGTGTGATCGCTCCACGTCTCGGTTCAGTTACTAACCCGGTTAGACACTAACCCTCGTAGATACTAACCCCGGTAAGGTAAGCATCCATTTCTACTATAACCAGTTTAGTTACTAATCCTATTAACTACTAACCCGCTCAATCAGTAGTCCCTCCCAGTCTCTAGTCTCTCCCAGTCTCTGAGTCTTGTCTCGTCCTGTCTCTAGTCTCGTCTCTGTTTTAGTTCCAGCTCCAGGTCTCTTTGTCAAGCTCTAAGCCTGTGTTACGCTTAAAAGAGCCTCTGTTCAGAGTTTGAGTTTTGTTTTAGTTTCTGGAGTATTGTTTGTTTTGTTTAAAATAAAAAGACTCATTATGTTTAAAAGCAATCACCACTGCGCTTATGCCTGCCCTTTTTGCCCACGGCAATCATCAGCCGCAATACCATCTTAGTTCGTGACATTTACTTTCAGGAGAATATTCATGTTTACTGTGGCCACATTACATCACTGATTTTTTTTCCCTATAACAGCAAGCCACAATTTTTATTTCTAACTTGTTATAGTCCTCAATTTTCTTGTTTGCTGATGGTTTATTGATTGCAACCGTTAACTAATGAAATGTTAAAAGGCCTTTTATCATGGATCATTTGAAAGCTACATTATTCAATTTTAATTTCTGAATATTTATGGCATTATTGAATCCTGGTACTTTTCCTCATCGTCATTATGTAACAGTAGATAAATTGCTTGTAATCACTACAAACGTAATGATATATACATTTGTTTTAAAAAAATGCCAATTTTGGTTATTTTTAATGAGAACGTTTAAGTACATAGTAATTAATTAGTGCTGGGAAAAAACAGCAGGTGTACCTCAGGACTCAATACTAAGACCGCTTTACTTTCAGGAGAATGCTGAATATTCATGTTTACTAGGGACTCACGCTGAGCCACATTACACATATTCATCACTGATTATTTTCCTGTAGCAATGAGCAACTAAATTTCTTTCTCGTTATAGTCCTCATAGTCCTTATAGAGCTTTTCTTGTTTGCTTTATTGATTGAGGCTTTATTGATCGCAACTGTTTATTAATGAAATGATAAAAGACCTTTAATATCACAGATCGTTTACTTTATTCAATTTTAATTTGTAAATATTTATGCCATTATTGAATCCTGGTACTTTTCACACCAATCATTATGTAACACACTAAATCGCTTATAATTGCCACATACAGGTTAGCTTTTAAATAGCAAGTACTGAAATGTTTGCATGAAGCGAGAGTGCTTAGTGTAACCATTTTAAAATGATTAGTGGAAATGTAGAATGATGCACATAATTGTGGGATTGGTTTGACTGCGTTTCAATCAGTTCAAAAACAGAAACCTCAGGAGACTGACATCAATATCATGATCATACCGTAAACCCGATTATCGGCACATGCCTACAAAATACCAGCTAATAACTCAACGGCAAGTGGTTCGCTTCTGGAGTGGATGCGGAAACAAAAAGGCGAACAGATGCGATTAATTAAAAAAAAAAAAAAAAAAAAAAAGTGAGGAGCCTGTCGAATCTTCACCCTGGAAATGAAGTTACATGCAGGATGCAGGAGATCTCAATGGCTTCTCCACTTATTGCAGCCGGAGGTGCAGGGAGGAAGCTCCCCCTTTCCATCCTCCGTGGTGGAAATGATATGCGACCAAGAGCGTGTTTTTAGCATCATCACATCACTCTCACTCTGTTTGACACACACACACGCACACCAGAACACGTTGAGAACTGCGCTGCTGAAATGCCAATGACATGTCGAGGCCAGTAGTGCATGTTTAAAAATCCAGTCTAGAGCTCCTCGTAGTCTCCCTCCTCTCTCTTCTCCGCCGCCTCTCCTCCAGCCAGGAAGGCCTCCAGATCGTCCAGATCGCCCGCTTTCTTGCTCCGGGACTTCTTCTTTTTCTTCTCCTTGTCATCTCCGGCTCCTTCAGGCTCCTCGCGTTCCTTCTTCTTGTGTTTCTTCTTCTTGCTGCTTTTCTCCTCATCCTGGGTGGGAACAGGATGTGGAAGGGGAGACAAGGTCATACAAATAGCGAGAAAACAATTCTTAAAAGAGTTAAAGAATTCTTTGATTTCGGGTTAGTTTATGTGGCTCAATAATCAGGTGTCAATAATATGGAAAAAAAATTCTGTCCGTTAATATGTGCATTACAGTCAGCGAATCATGCGCATTGATTAGAACTATACAACTTTAAAATCACGATTAAAATACACAAAAAATTAAGTGTCTATATTAATTAATAAAAAAAATAAAAAATGGTTTTGCCCTACATTAGTTAGAATTTGCTCTTTCAATGGTATCTGTATTGAAGTGGAATAAGTGAATTTTAACATGCTGGAGTTGTTTTAAACAAAACTCGTACGAGGCTTCAACCTGAAAAATTACATCACTAATTACATTAAAGCTGATTAATCTTTAACCTTTTAAATATTTCTACAAACTCTTTACCAGTGAATGACGGGTATTTGACTCTAGAAAAAAAATACGAATGACAATAATAATAATAAATCGTGACTTAATATTACTAAAATGTGAAATTAAATTGTATTAAAGCTACGATTTACAATTCTTAGTTAAAGCTATAAACAGTTATAAAGTTCTAGTACTGGTCTTATTAGACACTTTAAGCACTTTGACAGATTTCACCAAAAATTCCCACACTGTGCAAAAGTCTTGGACTGGACTGACAATCACAGACAAAACAAAAAGTCCATCAGGAAACGTGGAGAATTATTCCTCAAGACTGCATTAAAACAACATGTCTGGCTCTTTGGAAGCAAAATGTGCTGACAAGTAGAAAACTGTACATATGACACTTCAATAAGAATAATATTTGTAATATTCCCGGGACATTATGTTTTTTGCTGTAATTTTGATGTAATCTACACCTGATGTTTATCTAAAAGCACATTAAGCAATTATTTTAACAGTTTTTTTGTATTCAGGTCAGAAAACTAATCTGCTACTACTCATGCGGTCTGATTCCTTTCACCTCTTTACTCTTCTTCTTCTTTTTCTTCTTTTCTTTCACGGAATGCTTGCTTTCTTTTTCTGCAAAAAACAAACAACAACAAAAACTCAGCATCCTCTTCGTATGAAGATAATAAGAAATGAAACCGTTTGGTTTGGCGAGGACATGCCGTCTTGTTCGTCGCTGCTGTCTTTGCTCTTCACGCTTTTCTCCTCGAAGCCCAGGCCGAAAAGGTCGCTGTCGTTCTTGTGTTTGAAGGAGCGCATGGAGGACTTCGGGGCCTCGGCGGGGACGAGTTCATCGTCCGAGAGGTCGGGAAGGTCAGATCGGGCGGAGAAGGCGTCCTTTGTGTTAAAAACAAAACAAAACAAAAAAAGTCAGAGACAAGCGGTTTACTGTTGTTAAAGACGAATTAAACACTCCGAGTTGTGCTGCTATTGGAAAACAATCAATTTCATCAACATAAGTGAAAGACCTCTCTCTTTACCTTTTTGTCTTTCTGCACTTGCTCCTCCTCGCTGTCGAAGTCGGGGTCGTCCATGACGAACGAGAGCATCTGCTGGGCCACGGGGGCCTCGGGGTCCGTATCGGAGGAGTCGCCCCGATGAGGAGCCGCTTTGCCTTTACCCTGCTTCGGGGGCGAGTGTGTGTGGGGAGTGTGCAGGAGGTGCACGGGAGTCGGCGTCAGGATCGAAGGCTCCGTCATCATCTGAGGCTGGGCCGAGGGCACGGGCTTCGCGGGTTTGGGTTTGTGCTCCAGCGCTAAAGAGCTCAAATCGTCCCTGCGGAACAGAGCATTCGATCGTTAATCCAGAATAACTTGTATACCAATAATCAATTCCATGATAAATCGTCAGCACTGAGCTTACAGATGGCCGTCCAGGTGGATATCCAGATCTTCGTCCTTAGCCACGACGGGTTTGGTTGCATCCTCTTCGTCGTCGCTGGATAAGGTGATGTTCAGGTCTTTGCTAGGGACGGAGGATCTGGGCTGCTGCATGGGCGCGGCATCGTCGGGGTCCAGGTCGTCCTGAAACCCTGCAACCATGGGGTTCCCTCCTCGACCTTCTCCATCACTGGGAGAGAAGAGGAAAAAAGGGCCAAGTCGATTCCTCAGGCAAACAGGAGAATTTTTTTTAAAAAACAAGGAAAAAATAAAAATGAAATAAATAAAAAATTAAAATAATAATAATAATAATAATATATAAATAGAAAATAGAATTAAATATAGCACACAGTAAATTACAGTAAGTAAAAATTTAAATTGGGAAACTACCCAGACTTATTGTGTCCTATTTACATGACTGCCAAGTGTCATAGCAAGAAAATGAAGTTTGTGATGTCCTGGTTTTACATCAGCGCTGTATTTTTCCCTTTTCACGTGGGACGATCAGATGTGACCCATGTGTACAATTTCTGAATTTTTTAATTATTATTATTAATATTGAAATCATAGTTTCTTCATCATTCTGCATGTGCTTTTTTGCCAATAAGCTTTTTTGTAATATACAAACAAACAAACAAACAAACAAATGCAATGTATTAGAAGTTGTGTGTGTTTGTTGGGGGGGGGTAGATGATGAACTTTATAGCTGCAATCATAAATATTTTAGGTAACCGCCCAATCAAGTCACGTTTCACCTTGACAAAACATTTTTATGAATTTTTATTTCTATAAAGCTTTTTATTAACAGTGATGTTGATAATCAGACTCTTTCCTGGGATAGAGAAATAAATTCATGAAGTCTTTGTGGTCCAGTCATTTCTAAGCTGTGTGTGTGTGTGTGTGTGTGTGTGTGTGTGTGTGTGTGTGTGTGTGTGTGTGTACACTGTACCTGTCGCTGTCGGCGGTGATCCCGGTGTTCATGCCGTGTTTGTTGCCGGAGGGGACGCTGTCTTCTAAGAAACTCCTATCCAGTCCTTCATCAGGAACAAAGTCGTCTACACTCTGCACTGTGGGCGTGGCTCGGGGAGGTGTCGGCTCCGCCTCTAAACCAAGATCCAGGGCGGGGGGGAAAAAATAAATAAAGCTTCAACTTATTTACTGTCATTTTTTTTTCATTTACTGTCAAGTTCCTGCTGATGATGAGGGGTTACAAAAGTTTACACCCCCCCCCCTCCAGGAAGTCATGTGAGCCTCGACTCATGATGTTCACGAGTCCTAACCCTGTGAATGAGTCCATGTCTTGGATCATCAAGCCTCAGGGGGACTCTCCAAATAGGACATTGTGTAGAAAGTGTGTGTGTGTGTATTTTATTTAATTGTCTTAAGCTCGTTTTATCCAGAAATGTATAAAGAAAAAAGTCAGAATCCTTTCTGGGCACTCCTTTGTCTAAAAGAAATAAATTAAACTGTCCTCTTACAGAACAACCTTAACATATCAATAAGTCCAGATTATTTCTTTTGTATTTTTATTTAATAATAATATAATGCTGAATAAAGTCCTCACTGTTTAGTAACTTTGTAATTCAGTATCTTGACAAACGGCTACATTAACCATGAGACATTTCATGTGTAACACTCACCCTGGCCAGCAGTGGGCGCCTCAGGAGAGGCGGTCGAGCCGAACAGCCTGGAGATGAAGCTGCGTTTTTGCGGCTGCTGAGCCGGAGACGGAGCGGGAGCAGGGTCGGGGACGGGGGCGTGGGCGGGAAGCAGCGCGGGTGCGGCGGGAATCTGAGCGTCCACCGATGGCGAGGCGGAGGGTAACTGCGGGTTCTGCCCCGCGACAGGGGGTTGCTGCGGAGTGCCGGGGCTGGAGCTGCCTGTGGAGCTGGCACCTGCTGGGACGACGGGGGACTGCGAGCCGGACGACGGGCTCTGACCGTTAGCGTCGCCCGGAGATCTGTAGCCTTTAGCGCGCGCTTCCATCATCTCTAGGAATCTGCGAGGATGACGGTTAAGGATTAGGTTCATAACATCGGGATTGAGATGTTGGTTATTTTTGGAAAGTATTCGTATTGTAGTGTTGATTTAATGGATCGAAGATCAAAGACCAATTTGAAACTATACACAAGGCAAAAAACTGTTTGTAAAGTTTCCTCAATACATCAGTGTTTATTCCCTGTCCTCGTTTATACCTCCTGTCTTTTCTCCACATTTCACGTACAGCTTTTTCATTCCCGTGTTGTGCATACTAAAGATAAAGCCTTCAGCCCCCCCCCTCGAGGAACATGACGAGTTACACTGCAGGGATTTACTGTATGGATGTCGTCATGGTTTATTCAGGATTTGTGAAAAGTTTTACATTTCGTAATTTTGATCCTCGGTCTCCTGCTGGACCGTCAGCTCCTCCAGCGTGGCATCGATGTCCAGTTGGTTGGTCTCCAACTGCCGTAAGAGCGTCTCTCTCTGCGGGCGAAGAAAAAAAAAAAAACACGACTGATCATGATACGAGTTATACGACTGAGCGCCGTCACATGTCACATGAACAAAACCAAAACACGACTGACGGATGGACTGATCATCAAATAATTCTGTTTAAGTTTAGAAACTTGACCACGCCGGAAGGAAGCAAACTATTTCAGATATCTGACCTTGGTCTGACCTTGTCACAACGTACATCACCTAAGTTGCTGGTTTCTAATAATAATTCCATGCATACTCAATAAAATAAGTGTAAACTATCATATACTGATTACATCAGTTTAAATAAAATCATGTTTTTTTTTCTTACTTCTTAAATTACGTTACACCTCCGAGTCCTTGCGAACGAGCCGTTACCATGGATACGACAAGAATAACGCACTACAAAGAGCGTTAATCGAGACAGATAAAATCGTATTAATGAAATAAACCCAACCAAGGGTTGAAAATCAACTCGGTCAACTTACTACGACTGACGCCACTCAGAGGTGAGATGTGAAGGTACGACTGCAGTCTGTCTGATTACGTTACAGTCTGACAAGAGACGTAAACCTGCGACCTGGAGGCTTTGTCGAGTGTAAGCAGTTTAAGGTTTGAAAGTTTGCCCCAGTAATAAAGTGCACTGTAATGAGACGATGGCGAGTTGGTTGGACTCGACGCCGTGCTGCAGGGCTGCAGTCTGACACCGCTGATCTAATTACTGCTAGACACTCGAGACGCTCAAGACTCTCATACACACACTAACACACACCTGGATGAAATATTAAATGAGCGGCACGACAATGAACCCGAGTCGATCCTCTGGAGACTACGGAGTCGGCCTGGGGGCGATTGGGTGTCACTGTGCGTCGCACTGGAGTTGGAGAGTCACTCACCTGGAGCTGCAGGAAAGGAATGTTGAAAAATCGGTGCAGGTATTTGAGGCCGAAGCCGTTTTTCATGGAAGACTCGGCGTAGTGGATGTAGGAAGAACCCAGTGGCCTGTTTGGGAAGAAGAGCGAAGTCATCAAACAGTTCATACTCTCGGTACATCCTCCGATCCGATAATGATGCGCTCGATACGGAGCACATCGTCTAATCTGAGCCTGACTCATAAACCAGAAAACGCTGTCAGTTCCAGAGTCCTGAGATGGAGTTCCTGTCTGTATTCAGTTTCCTCCTGGATCACTGGTTTATTCCAACCTCCAAAAAAAATCATAAATAAATAATAATAATAAAAAAAACACATTCCAGGAGGTGGCCTGTCTATGCTAAACCTGTGCCGAGGTGACTGTGTGAGTGATTGCAATCGCAAAAGGAAGAAATAAAATACTAAAGCTTTCGAAAAATCATGGTTCAGCGCTGATACAAGCGATACCTCGGCCTACAAACGCCCCGCGATCGGCGCGTTTTCGGCACACGGGAGGCCGAACCGAGACGAACTGAACTTGTTTGCGTCAATGGAAAGCCGCGGGAAGCGAGTTTCCATATCTTTGTGTTTTTGTTTTGCATTTTATGCCAGATTTAGTGAACACACACCATCATGAGTCCCAAGGACGGTAGCAAGAAGAAAAGAGCCGCTTTTACTTTTTAGGTTTTTAAAGCAGCTGGTGCCAAGAGGAATCAGAATATTTTACTTCATTTAAATGTCTTTTCTAAATGTTTTCATTGTTTTAAACAAATATATGATTATAGTGTTATTATCTGCATTTACATTATTTCCTATGGGCCGCAATACAAAATGTTCGCCTTAAGAACTCGCCTCCTGAATGGATTAAATTCCTACGCCGAGGTACCGCTGAATACCTAAAAAAGTAAAAACCTTACACTAATACAGTACCAAGACAAAAAAAGAGCATGTATGTGATGATACATTTTCTTATGGATATTAAACATAAGACTTTCAAGACTGCACACTTCCTCCTGCTCCAAACCCCACGGTCCTGCTGTCTTATCCGCACCTGTTGAGGCTGTTGATGAAGTCTCTGATGTCATCAGGAAGGATGACCCTGTGCTCGCCCATGTCTCGATGATTCCCCAGCACACACACCGGCACGTGGGTCGGCACCCTGGGCAGCTCGCGCAGAATGTAGTTATAAGTCCTGCGAAGAAAGGACAGAAGATTTACGGAAATAAAGACGGCGACGTGTCCCCGTTTGTAAAAACTATTTCCTACAGCTTTACAGGACGACTGTGAAGAGCGCAACACGATTTTAGCACTTCCAAGGTTTTATTTGGATTTTAATCGCTCATCTGTGTTGGACTAAGTTGGAAAACCCAGACAGCGTTCCTACGGTTACAGTCCTGATACCGTGCTTCAATATTTTCTCCTGGATTCTGAAAACTGTTAACCTGCTGATCCATTTCTTTAACCTTTCCAGCAGGTCTCAGTAACATTTTATTAGCGTTATTATTTAATGTTTAATAGTGTTTAATGTGAAATGTTGTACTCAATTAGAAAATACACAACCTCCTGACATTATAACAAAATGACATGACAGAATAATGATAAAAAGAAAAACCTTGCAGATGACAAAATCATACTAATAAGTCAGTTTTTCTTTTTGATGTTTTCTTTTTAAAAAGTTTTTTTATTGTTTTCTTTTTTTATGTTTTTTTGTTTTCTTTTTTTGTTATTTCTTTTTTTTTTGTTATTTCTTTTCTTTGTTGTTGTTTTGTTAGTTTTTGCTTTCCTTTTTTTGTTTGTTTTTTATTCCTTTTTTTTGTTTTTTTGTTTTCTTTTTTGTTTTGTTTTTTTTTGTTTGTTTTCTTTATGTTTGTTTTCTTTTTTTTATATTATTTTATTTATTTTATTTATTTATTATTTATTATTATTTTTTAAATTTTTTATTTATTTATTTTATTTTATTTTTTTTTTTTAACATATGGCCCCGAGAGTCCCGGATGCTATGAAGCTAAAACAGCTAGTGAGTAACAGCAGCCTTTAGTGTGCTGTAGTGAAAAGCTAAAGAAGGAAATATCATCATGCGCAGGAAAAAAATCGGACTAATTGTGCTACATGGAAATCTATGTACGTTATGAGCCGAATTAATCCTTTTAAAATTTAAAGGATCTTGTTACATAATCAGCCTGGAAAACTAGCATCGATTTCAAAATTCCAGCATCCAGGTCAAGTTGAAATTTTATTGAACACATATTATAAGCAGACACGGTACAGGAGTGAGATGCTAGTTTAAGAACTAGAGGTTTATAAGCGCTGTTTTTTTTGTTTGTTTGTTTGTTTGTTATTTACCATTGCTTTGTGATGTCGAACATCATGATGACGCCGTTACAGTTCTTATAGACGTCCAGAAACTCAGCGTCCAGAGCCATCTCGTTCTCAGCCTGGAAACACACACATGCACACACACACACACACACACAAATTGAGGCAAAATAACATACAATTTTAAAATAGATTATAATACACATACTGTACATTTTATTACAATCTATACACAGAGAATTACTGAACGTTTAATTCCGATTAATTCACTTTTCTAGAGTTTTCACATCATTTGTCGACTTGCTTTTCAATACACATTGGCCGTCTGTCAACAAGCTTTCGTGTTCCCTTGTTAAAAAATGTTGAGCTACGAATGCGCCGCCGTCTTCACTTCTTCATCAGAAAGTGTGTCTTCGTCCTCATACTGTAGTTCTGCTTTCAGGGAATCAAAAAGGTCAAAGTCTGATATCGTGAGATCAGGTCTAGTGAGGATGCGTTAACACCTCAAAACGAAAACTTAATCAGAAGTGTGCGGACGTGCATCGCCACGTGAGATCAGGCTTCAGCTCTTCAATAAGCGTCTCACTGTAACAAGCATCGAACCTTTTGCCGGGTTAATGTTCCAATACTTTTGGCCCTTAAGAATCCCAGAAAACTGTAAACGTTGATGAATTTTCCAGCTGATGGTTGATTTTTTTTTTTTTTACTTTTTCTCGGTCGGCGATTGAGCTCGTTTCCATTCCATACTCTGCTGTTTACTCTAATTTTTGACCCTCATATTTAAGTATCAAAAGTAAAAAAGTTGAAATACAGAAATTAAAAAGCACGGAGCAGTAGCAGATTAGATTAGATTAGATTAGAGTAGATTAGATAATGTCCACCCCTGACAGTAATCATGATTAACAGCCTTGTTGTTACGAGTGATTCATTTTACCTCCTGAGGATCATTCTCTAGCTTCAGGGTGTCTCCTCGCTTTTTACCCCTGCCTACACAGACAAAAACAAGACGGATGAGACAAAACAAGTCCATTAAGCAGAAACAGTCAGTGTTAGCAGCCGCTCAGCGGAATTACACACACACACGCACACACGCAAAAAAAAAAAGAACAGGACAGTGAGCATCATTCAGTAGCCATATCAAGCTGTGATGAAAACCAAGACTTGAAGGAATGGCTCTGCGAAAACCTGAAGCTTTTAATTGATCTCAGTTTAATCGATCAGCTGAGATGTAATTAGGAGTCTGGAGCATTAGGGAGCAGTGGTTAAGGCGCTGGACTCCTGACCGGAAGGTCAAAGGTTTAAACCCAACTACCACCAAGTTGCCACTGTTGGGCCTTTGAGCAAAGCCCCTCAAATGCGCAGAAGTATAATGAGATAAAATCTCGAATCGCTCTGGATAATACTGTAAACGTAAATGATCGATCAGAAGTTCCTGAGTGACCTCACTGAAAGAGAAAGAGAGAGAGAGAGAGAGAGAGCAGGTCCGAATCCAGACGATGCTGAAGCTCTCATTTGGATTGGACACTATGAGACGATAAGGCCAGTGGAGATCACGTAATAGTGAAAGTGCGAGCTTTCCCCTCTTTTAACACCTCACACGATTCAGAGGAAACAGCTTGCTGCTTAGCGAAGCTAACCGAGGAAACCCTTTGGTCCCTAATCTAACCCTTTCTCAGCCTACTTGGTCGAAACAATAATAGAGGAAGTCCGGCTGCCGTATCCTGTGTGAATCGATTATTAATAACGATCTGTCTTAATATTACGTACAGGAAGAAGCTCTCTCAGATGGGACACCGGTGGCTCAGTGGCAGGTTTCTCGCCCACCTGCCATGTAGAAGTCCTGGGTTTGATTCTCACCCAAAGCCCAAACCCCGAGCCACTGGATGAAGTGCCGGTCCCAAGCCTGGATAAAAAAATGGGCGGGTTGCAGCAGGAAGGGATCTGTCGTAAAACCCGTGACAAGCCCTGTGCGGATCGATGGTCCACTGTGGCGAGCACTTAACGGGAACAGCCGAAAGACCAACAACAACAACAAGCAGCTCTCTCAGATACTGAGGCCTTTGGTCTATTGGTTAAACTGTACACAAGTGAAAAACCAAATGTATGAAAAAATTAAGGGAAAAAAAAAATCACGGGAAAAAATAAAAATAGATAAAAATAAATAAATGACATGACATGTAGATGTAGTGATTGACTAAACTCTCCTTCACTCTCCTGTCAATCACAGCGTCTCCAGCCAATCGTGTGCATTTTTTTAAGCTTATGTATACAGAAGCGGGCGGAAAGTGGAAATCATCTTTCCAAGAAGGATTCAGGGTATTTTTAGGTGGCACGGTGGCTTAGTGGTTAATGCTGTCGCCTCGCACCTCCAGGGTCTGGGTTCGAGTCCCGCCTCGGAGTTTGTATGTGCATGGAGTTTGCATGCCCTCCCCTTGGTGCTTGGTGGGTTTAGTCTGAAGACATGCAGATTAGGCTAATTACCCGTAGTGTGTGAATGTGTGTGTGACCTGCGATGGACTTGAGGCACCTCATCCAGGGTGTATCCTGCCTCGTATCTCCTGGGTTAGGCTCCAGGCCCCTGTGACTTTATACAGGATAAAGCGGTATAGATTTGTGTTATTAGTTACGTGACTCCATGAAGACGGAAAACATCTCAGCTGATCGACTGACTTGGGACAATAAAAAAAAATTTTTTTTTAATATAAAAAATGGAAAATTCGGTATACGTATGTTTATACTGTATATGTGTATTTTTTTTTTAATATATAAAAAAACGATTTGAGCTTCAGGTTAAAAAGCATGTTTAGTCGTTTTAATCAGAGCGGTTGTGTTATAATACTCTTTATGCCTTATGTCACGTTAAATTCCATCCACTTTAATCCAAAACTCAATGCAATGAGTGAATCGTGGCAGCTGTGTTTGCTTCGAAATTGCGCATATACACATAAACACACACACACACACACCCACACAGCAAACGCACACACACACACCCACATAACTATGACCTAAGGTCTAACAATCTCTATGCAGAAGTGGTTTCTCACCTACACCTTCAGGAAGTGGGATTTTTTGGCCTGGGTGCACAGTGAGAGCAGAGCAAGAGAGACAACATTAATACACACGGCGAGTCGGCGTGCGTCGGCCGAGCTGCTCGGTTAAACCGGGCCGTGCTTTAATAATGCATCTGATGAAAGCATGGCAATGGGGATGGGTGTAATATGAGCATGCAGAAGGTAAGTTTGTCTCCGAAAGACTGGACATAAAGATAAACATAGTGACCGTACTGTATATAGTCTGGACGTAAGCAGGTATGTGCCGATAAGATTGTTTACATCACCGTTTATTGGCTGACCTACGGCATTATCGTGAGTCCGAATGAATAAAGAACTACCTGTTAACGTTTGTGTGCTCGAGCTCAAAACTCTAGTTTAATCCAATTTTGCGCCGATTTTACTTTCACTCACTTCACCTCTTTGGTAAATTCTTTAAAAAAACAACAACAACAAGAACAATAGTGAGGCTAGTATTTACATGCATGCGGCAGTCAACAAATCACTAAAAGGTCCAAACCGGCAATGACATTGTATCCAAATACATCTACTTCAATATGGAGTCGGCCCCCCTTTTGCAGCTATAACGGCTTCCACAAGATTTTGGAGAGTTTCTGTGTCCATTCATTCTGTAGAGCGTTTATGAGCTCAGGCTCTGATGTTAGACGAGAAGGCCTGGCTCTTCGCAATCTCCGTCCCAGTTCATCCCAAAGGTGCTCAATGGGGTTGAGGTCAGGGCTCTGTGTTAGGGCCGGTCGAGTTCTACACACTGAACTCATCAAACCATGTCTTTATAGTCCTCGCTTTGTGCGGAGTCATGTTGGAATAGAAAAGGGTGTTCCACAAACTGTCGCTACAAAGTAGAGTAGAAGAGTAGCATTGTCCATCCATCACCATACGGACTTCAAAATTGGATTTTTAAAAATCGTTTTTTTATTCATATATGTTTGAGGTGGTAATATGTTGCTTTATCCCATGTGGAAAGTGTCGTTAGCTCTGTCGCCTTGCACCTTCAGGTCCTGGGTTCGATTCCCGCTTTTGGTCTGTGTGCATGGAGTTTGCATGTTCTCCCCGTGCTTGGTGGGTTTCCTCCAGGTTCTCCGGTTTCCTCCCACAATCCAAAGACATGCAGATTAGGTTAATTGGTGTTCCTGTAGATGGTCCCCACAGCCAGTATGCTTGCCATGAAAATCCTTGGACAGCATCGAAGAACGCTTAGCATAGCATAGCTTACGCTGTGGTTCATGAGGTCATAAAGAGTCGGACACGACTTAACAACTAAACAAAACAATTACTGCTTTCGAATCAAAATAATGTTTATTATCTATTTTTACAGCTGCTTCAATCCAGACTAAGATCGTTTTTATTTTATTATTATTACCGTGCATGTAAATGTTTGACTCAACGTCTAAGTGAAGATGTTTCTCGATTTACCGTCTAAGCGATTATCGGCACATACCTGTAGAGATTTTGTCATTTATTTATTTATTTTTTTTCAATTGAACAACTAATGTGAAGCCACATGATCTCTTAACTGTTTTTTTTTTTTTTATAGAAATGTAGTAAAGAAATCGAACCAGCATGCAGATTTTTTTAGCCTCACCTTTATCCACGACGTCCCACACCTCCACTTTCACCACGTCGTCAGTAGCTGCGAAGACGACACCACAGGAATCAGGGGAATTCTCTCATGTTTACACATCACACCTCTTTACCTTCCCTAGACCCTCTAGAGTTCATGCTGAGTGAGGGAGAAGTCGCTGTTGCTAAATTATAGATGTACGATATACAGTACAAGATCCATGATGCCTTTTGCTTGATTGTTTTAAGCACAAATAAATGCAAGTTTGAGAATTGTGAAAAACCATGAATTTTGGAGGTGGTCAAAAAAAATGCCTATTTTTATAGTTTAAGATTTAAGAATTAAAGGACTTTATTAATCCCAGAGGAAATTGCTTATTCCTGGTTACAGTTGCTTACAATCATTTTCCTGGAGGAAAGAAAAAGGGTAATAAATTTGATAAAATCTCTTGTATACAGTATTATATTTTATATGGAAATTTAGCTGAACTCATGTTAATATTCATGTAGCAAAATTAGTAAATTATATTGTTGTTAATAGTTTAGCGTTAAAACACATGAAAACTTATATATTCTCACGAAAAAAAGGCATTAAGAAATGCAGAGGATATTTGCGGTTTCCGCAGGATAAATTATAAACAATTATTAGTGAGGTTCTAAGGAAAAATCCGCGAGCGACTGATGCTGCGAATTGATCCAATTTAGCTTCCTGGTTTACATTCCAGCCATAAAATTCAAACATGTTCATGTTCTTCTACTATCGCCTACCAGATATCACTACCTAGTTGCTAGCTATATCGAGCACAGGGAAATGTATCAAATTCCTTGAACCTAGCGATGTCTAGACATGTACTGTATATCTTCCTCGACTAGCCTTCGTTTGCTGCTCGCGATGATCATCTTTATGTTTACGATCGGGTTACGTGTATAGTCGGAAGATGCTCTAGTTCTTCTTGATATACTTAAAGCCATGTTCCTGAACCATGCTAGGATTCCGTCACGCATCTAGATTGCTGGTTTCAGTGCATGTTATTTATTATAATTTTTTTCTCGCAATTATAAGTTAACAACAAAGTCAGTATTAGCGTCGCTTCATTCTCAGCATACACGTTAATTCAGCGAATTTATATCTGACGGGTTGAAAGATTGCATGAAACCGCCTGCAGCATTTATCTCGACTCACAAGTGTGAAATGAAAGTGAGCATAAGCTTGCGCTCTTGTGCACTTCGGTTAGGCAGAGAGCTGAGTCACTCCTCCGCTGCGTCTGATTCACTTTGGCATACGAAGTGCAAACCGAAGCAGATGCAGGTCACGAAACTGAGACTGATAAGTGTGTATGAGAAGACAAGATCTAGCACGCTGAACACCATCTAACACGTAACTCGCATCGCTACGCATCACGGTACATGTTGTATTTAGATTTATGTTGTTTTCTTTTCTCAGCAAGCCGTCTAAAACCTACTGATCTAATATAATCTAATCTACTCTAATAAAGGATATAAATGATCAGTCAAGAGTGTTTCTTTACCTGGTTTGGTGCCTAAAGCAGATAATAATTGCACAAAAAAAGACAAGGAATAAATATCAGTGTGTTGTTGATCGGTCAGAAGAAATTAATAATCGTCCTATAACTAACCAAACATCGTCCCAGAAGGTTCTAACCCAAGGAAAACTCGTTAACTACCGTTATCTAAACACTAATCAGGGGACAATCTTTTTGGATAAATGCTGTATATTGTTCCAGGACAGTCCAAAGACGTGTTGAATCATGACTTAACATCTTCAAAACATTGTTACTGTTGGGTTTCCCATTTAATTTGTCACACATCTGCTTATGCCTATAACCTGGCCATTACTAACTGCCGTGAACTTTGTTGCAGGTTTGCAGTACAGCGGTACCTCGGCATATGAATTAAATCCGCTCCGATGGCGAGTTCTTAAAGTGAAATTCGTATCGCGAAACGTATTTTCCCATAGGAAATAATGTAACTGCAGATAATCCGTTCCACGCACCCAAAAACATTACAAATTTCCAACACTATAATCATATTTTTGCATATAAAAACAATTTAAACATTTAAAAGACATGTAAATGAAGTAAAGTATGAAATAAAGTGACATTAAACCTCAATTAACCTTAATTTATGATTCCTCTTGGTACCGGCTGCTTTAAAAACCAAACTTAAAGCCTCTCCCTTTTCTTCTTGCTACCGTCCTTGATAACATTCTTGGCACCCATGGTGCTACAGCATGTCTTCACTAAATCTTGACAAAATGCAAAAAACCCACAAAACAAATATATAAACGAACTCGCTTGGCTTTCCACTGATGCAAACAAGTTTTGAACGGCTCCAGGACGTACACACTACTTGGCCGGCATTCGGTTCAACTCGTATTCCAAAAATGCTTTGTACACCAAAACAAATTTCTTGTAAAATTGTAGTTCTTATGGCGAAAATTTGTGAGACGGGGCGTTCGTATGCAGAGGTACCACTGTATGTGCAAAAGTCTTAGGCCACTTTTTTGGGGGGGTTTAGTACAAACTTTGTTATACATGTTGGTTTCTTTTATGACTTTATTATTTAGTCAGTCCAAAAAACATATCTGATTGGCCAGAAATAAAAGCAGAATATTATGAAAAAAAGACGACTTTTTCGACACGGAAACAAAGCAAAATGGTTTTGCTGCATGACAAAAAAAAGAAGCAGGTCCTCAAGGGCTCCGAAGGACTGAGGCCGGTTCTGCAGGATGTTCATTAAAACTAAGCAGCTCATTTGTTGCACAACTTGTACCTGGAACTGTACTTCAAGCAAAGGCTTGTCACAACCATTATTGACTTTACTTCGTTAATTACTACTTTTTATGGACTTTTTTTTTTTTTGGATGCAGAAACAAAAAAAGGTTTCAGGGACGTCCTTGCTGTACAGCACTTACTTATATGTACCCAAGACTCCTGCAGTGTACATGTATTGAGTGATGTCACTGGCAGAGCTTGGACTTTGACCAAACAGGAATTGATATAATCAGCATACAAAGGGAGTTCATTATGTAAACAACATTCATCAGTGATGAAGGCTGGTTTAATGTTGAAGTGGTTTTTTAAATATGTTGTAGCAATGGATGTCATTAACTGTAGTATTTAAAGTTTATAATAATAATAATAATAATAATAATAATAATAATAATAATAATAAAATTCATTTTCTACATCCTGTACAGGGTCGCAGGTGCACAGTGGACAGAGTGCCAATCCAAAGCAGGGCACACAAGCACACACACATGGGCAATTTGGAAACTCCAATTAAACAACTCTCCATGTCTTTGGACTGTGGAAGGAAACCGGAGTATCCGGAGGAAACCCAGGAGAACATGCAAACTCCACACACACACACACACACACACACACACACACACACACACACACACACACACACACACACACACAAAGATGGGACTGAAACCCGAAACCTTGACTTTGGAGGTTAATTTGCGTTCCCAAATATTCCACAGCATGTGAACGAATGTGTGTGTGTGTGTGTGTGTGTGTGTGTGTGTGTGTGTGTGTGCGCCCTGCAATGGACTGGCACCCTGTCCAAGGTGTATCCCACCTCATCACGGAGTTTACTGAGACAGACTTCAGGCTTCTTTAAGATTAAATAATAATAATAATAATAATAATAATAATAATAATAATAACACAGAATTTATATTCTGAAATTTCCACCTTAAGTTCACATTATTTTGTTTGTTTGTTTGTATCAGGGTTTACTGACATATCAGCTTCACAGGCGGATACATATTAAACATTCAAACTATTTATTCGAAACAATATAATACAAAGTTAAAGATACAATGTAAGGGATTAAAAGGTAGTAAAATAAATTAAACAAATATTAGATTGTAACATCGCCTTGCCCAAAACAACAAGATTTTATATGTGCAAATTCTATACAAGGTTCTTTAGATGCACTTTTGTTTGTTTTGTAAAATTTGTAAACATTTGCAGAAAACAGGTCTTTAAAGTTTGTTCTGGTAGAAATCATTGTCTCATGGCATTAAAACCTGGGCAGATCAAAAGTATATGCTTTACAGTCAGATTAGTGTTACAGTGTTGACATTTTGGAGCTTCCTCGCCCTTCAATAAATACGCACGGGTCAAACTGGCCTAGACTTGTTTTTTGAGTTATTAAGGTTTGATTTAAACCTAGTGAACTTCAGCGAGCAGGCAATCAGGGCAATGAGAAGAAATCACAAATCCGCTGGTTATGTTTTACAGTAACTTCATGAAAATCTACAATAATGAAAAAATAATAAGGTACTTTTTTTATTAGTCATAAATGAGAAAAATAATTAAATTTCAGACAAAAATTATTTTACAAGTTTTTTAAATGCATTGTCAAATAGAAAAGATTTTTTAAAGGTGTAAAATATTTGTTAGCGCTTTATCTCTTCTGAGACTGTGTAAATTCAAAGGATAATAGATGAGAAGATCAAAAAAAAAAACTTTGACTCTTAAGAATCTTTTGCACCCTTGGCGATGTGTAAGCATTGCGTATAGATGTGTATAAGTACGTGTTAGATTTATACCTTAATTGTGCTTTGACTGAATGCAACATTGTAAATGTAAACTTTAACTTAACTAAACTTAAGTTTAACTTAAGTTGACGCCGGGTTCGAGCACTTACTCTTATAGTTCCAGTGGATGCTGGTGACCTGGATCTCCTGCGTGGGGATGTATTCCTCCTGGAACTTCCCTCCCTGCAGGCGCTGCCACAGCGTGCTCTTCCCCGTGTTCCTGTCCCCGCGGATTACGATCTTCACTACACCACACACAAACACACACCAAACAGATTTTAATACCATGGTGAACGCATATTCGTTAGAGATCGGGATTTAACCCTGAACAGTGTGTAAGGAAGTGCTGTGATGACAACTAGCATTTAAAAATACAGGGAGTACCCAACTTACAGTACGAACATTCGAGTTACAAAGGCGCGGTTACGTTTTTTTGGCCTATCACTAAACAGCTGTGTTGGGAAAAAGGACAGAGTCAGTCAAGTGATGCTTAATATTGTCCCTGACTTATGGACAAATCCAACTTATGAACACGCTCATAAGCCTGGAACAAAATCCGTTCGTAAGTAGAGGACTGCCTGTATACAAATAAAATACAATAATATAAAATAAAGCATGTTTCAGGATCATTCCTATGGCAAGAATACGGTAGATCTGATCAAAGGCAAAGATTGAAAAAAAAAGTTTCATTGTTAAACGTACAACTGGTGAGTGAGAGAGAGAGAGAGAGAGAGAGAGAGAGAGAGAAAGAGACTGGTGAGAGAGTCTGGTGATATAACAAGTATTTAATGTTCACAGTTGCTGTCAGACAAGTGATAACAGAAACCAACCAGTTTCTCTAGACATTTAATATAACTATGAGCAGATAGAAAGTACAAGACGTTTGTGATTAATTAACCTCTTAAGACCCGAACTTTAATTTCACATGCATTTTTTTATTTGTCCTGTATATTTGGGATTAGTCTGACCTGATACGTAAAAAAAAATCTAAGCATTGTCTTTGAACAAGAAAACTGAGTTTGACACCCTCTTGTGCTTCCACCAATTAGATACTGTATTGCGCTTTTGCTACCCTTTAATGATGCAATAAAGTGTCTACTAATGAGGACGACAGGTCTAAGTTGGACAGAATATAAGGTGCAGCAAACCCAAAAAGTAATGTCTCCATATTGAGGACGCGGAGACACAACACAAACTGCTGCACTGTAAAAGGAATAAAGTGGACTAGGAGGTCCTTTTGTAGGAAAAGAATCCTGTTGTGACTGGAGCCGTGCAGCTGAAATTAATTAAGCAATTCGTTCTTGTGAACATTCAGCGAATGAAAGACTGATCGTCGAAATAAAAATCTATTTGTCACTCACAATCATTCACCAACACCACTTGCATGTTACAGGAACTCGTCTGAGAGTTGTAAAAGTCCGCTGTGACAGTCCTGACCTCGCTGAAAGCCGGTTCCTGGAGTTCCTGGGAGGCCGGGGTTTCAGACATGAATCGAATAGTCAGTCTGGTCATGGCTCTGGCGTAATGAGAGAACCTATTTTCTCTGTTTTTCCTAAGATAATTCTACCTTAATTGGATGGTAATCAAGTACGTGTGAAACACTGGGATAAGTCATACAGTCCCGGTTTGACCCGAGCGCCCCTCGTAATAACCGATTCTTCCGCAAAGTACCCGTGTTTTACAAAGGTAGCGCTGCTTCTTCTTTTTCTGTCACACCTGACTGATTGTTTTCCTATAACGACACACCGAGTGTTTTATTTTTTTATTAATCCTGTGCGAGTCATGTGACAAGCATAATGCGCAGCACTATAATCAGTGTAATCACTTAATTTTTTATTAATTTTTTTTTTTTTTTATGCCCGCTTCCCACTAGAACACAAAGACCAACCCACATTTTTGTCCAGCTCGGCCTCAGGGTGAACCGATCCCTCAGCAGGGATAATCCGCCCCAAATCCTCTCCGCCACTCGACTCAATCGCTCCTCACATGATTTATAAAATGCAGTGTGTCGTTATCATCTCAGTAGACTGGAAAAAAAAAAAAAAAGGCAGACTCACTGTTGTACTGAACGCCTTTGGCGAACCGTCTCTGCAGACTCTGATTCATCGACTGCAGTCCCGCGGGAATGTTCTTCTCCCGCGGTGGGATAGGAGTCTCCGAACCGACCAGCTTCTTCAGAGCGGAGAACATCTCGGCGGCTTCGAGTTCGACTTCGCGAACGGGTGTCAATCAGGGTTAAACTCGGACGCTTCGACTGCGGACTTTTCACTGCTTACCGTCCATCGCGGGCTTCAAGAACTCGTAGAGGAACATAACTGTGAAGAAACCGTGGCTTTATCTTCTTGGATGGGTTTCCCGCGGTGCCTCCATTGACCTCAGACGATAAAATCTGTAACGAGAAACATCAATCGATAAATAGATCAATAAAAATAATTGTAAAAAAATTAAAAGGCAGGTCAGAACTTTGTTAATAACTGAAAACTGTTTTTTTTTTGATAGCTTTGCGAACAGCCAATCACGTTTGAGTTTATAGTCTAGCTTTAGTTCCACTACATCAATTTATTAAAAAGTTTACAAACACACTGTTTCTTTCTTAACGCCATGCCAGCTTCTACAGCGAGAATCAGTTTTAGTTATTCAACGTTAAAATTAGATAAGATGTTTAAGATTCACTTTCTCACAGAACTTCAAGACTAAGTTTGGATTTACTTGTTTAAAAAAAAAGTGTATAACAAGAATAAAAACAAGATCCTCACAAGAGTGGAAGAATTACAGCCGAATAAAATATGCTTTGCTGGACAGAAGGGTTTTACATGATGATGAACTCTGAGGTAAATTTTCACATACGAGGTAAAAAAATACAAAGAAAAATTTTTTTATGGCTCTGAAGAGTCGAATTCAATGAAGGAAAGTGTAGCCGGGGGGAAAAAAACGATTGTGTACGAGTGTGATCGGAGCTCACTTGAACACACGGTAAAGTCGCATCGGGAATGAAATTGGCGGTTAACCGTAGCTATATTTCATAGTGAAAGTAAGAGCATTTCTCTACACACACAAACAAACACACACACAACATGATGTGAACTCAGGATTCAATTGTTAGTGAGACTAATCAGAAAAAAACACTTAAATTTGCTAGAAAGTATAACGATTTTTAAGGACTTCGAAGCGATGGAAAAAGGTCAAGTGAGTCCAGACTGAGCCTATTCCAGAGCGATGGGCGTGTCAGGGTAAGAAGGCGTGAAGTGATCATGTACAAGCCTCTGGAGGCGGGGTTATGATCTGAGGTTGCTTCAGTCGCTCAGTTCTGGACTCAGCAACGTTATGTGGCAATAAAAAGAAGTCCGCTGACGACCTGAATGTACTGAATCTATGGCGTTTCTCTTCTCTTCCATATTCCAGGACTCAGGTTGTGAAAGAGTTAAAGTACTGCAAGCTCGAGGCATCATTTTCACACATGAACTTGACATCACGTGTGCCGCAATCAAAGCTAAAGCCAGTCAAATGAAACATTAGCGTGTGAGAATCTACCCAGCATGGCTTTGCGCTGCGCTGAAGTACCCTGCGAAGTGCACTACACAGGGTGTTCAGCCATTTTTAACAAGTATACCTGGTCGGCCCATCCAGGTAACCCCAAATCCCCCCTTTCCCACTTATGTGGTTCTGGAGCTCGGAGTTCGGAGTCTGTGCCAAATTTCTTGGTTTTCAGACAGCCAGCACTCGGACAGAAAAATCGGTTCCGTGGCAGCAGCACCGAGAACAAAGAACCGTCTACATCAAGAGCTGGTAGTGGGATTACCACGACCAACTGAAAGTTTGCGACCTCCGCCATCTTTAAAAAAAA